>JAYXIM010018237.1:0-150597 GCA_037575425.1 Anastrepha fraterculus | reverse complement strand
CTTTGATATATTTATTTAATGTCGTCACTCAAATTATTTATGTGCTTGCAATTATTTGTGTTATAGACACATTTCTATTTTTGCAAAAAAGGATGTCTATGTTTATTAATAATAATATATGTATTTTCTTAGATTAATAATCAATGTGAAATAAAAAAATTAAACTTATGTAAACGATCTAATTCCGATTTTTTTTCTAGCATTCTATTATATAAAATTGGTATTTTTAAAATAGGATATTGTTAAACGTAGTAATTGTTATATGATTATGTGCATACTCGTAGTAGGCATTTCCCACATTTTGGGAAAATTAAAACAAAAATTAACGTTCTAGCAGCATCAGAAAATGTATGAAGATCACTCTCAACGAATTCATCATTTACAAATGTTAAGGGGAGCGAACCTTGTACCAAGAAATAACTGTTTAATCAATCTCGTATACTTCATTATCTTTAAATCCGGTTGGAGCTGCATTCAATACTGCACCAGATGGGGCAGCTGCCGGGTTTGGATCTACTACTGGCGGCTGTTGTCCATCCGGCCCAACAGCTGCTTGGTAGTAGCCTGCTGCACTTGGATTCTGATTTGCGAACAACAGTGGACTCATATACATACCGCTGGGATGGGCGAGTGTGGCGTGTAAGGATAAAAGATCTTTATACATTGCAGGATTGTTGTTATTCATTTCGGTATACAAATGTTGCAAGTATGTGGGCACAAGCTGTACGGCTTGATTTTGTGTTATTTCTGGATGATCCTTTACTATCTTCATATTTAGTAGCTGCAACAAAATATCCGAACGGAAACCAAAGATGCGATTAGAGGTTACACCACCTGCAGCGTTACCAAATTGACCACCAAAAGCACTTCGGTCGTAAGACATGTATTGGGCTGTTTGGACACTACGCGTCTTTTCGGCTTCATATTCCGCCCAAGCAGCCTTGCGTTCGGCGTCGTTGAGATTCTCACTTTCCTCGTTCTCTAAAAGTGAGTCATGCTCATGATATTTAAAAATCAATGAGTCATGTTTGCTAAGCAGCTCTGCAAATAGGCGGTCCTTGGGCAAAATCGGTATTTCTCGTTCAGTGGCTGGCTTTAGTTCAAAGGAGTAAAGTTCTTGAAGATCGGATTGATTATAGTGGCGAGATATTTGTTGCTCATCTATTACGCGCTTAGCCGTTGCCTGTTTTGCCACTTGACGCTCGTAAACCTTCTGCTCCATGGTACCCATGGCTATAAGACGATAAATATAGCAAGGCTTCTCCTGGCCAAAGCGATAAACACGAAAAATGCTTTGAGTATCGTGGGAAGGATTCCAAGAAACATCGAATATGACCACACGATTTGCTGCAACCAAGTTGATGCCCAAGCCTCCAGCTCGTGTAGAGATGAGGAAGAGGCGACCACGTAAATTGCCAACATCGTTAAACTTCTTACACATAGCCTCACGACTTTCAACAGAACAAGAGCCGTCAAGGCGGTAATAATCTATACCCGGCTGCCAAAAGCCTTTAAAATCGCCAACATTACCTGAAGAAAACACAAATCTTTTAGTAAATGCACGCTATTTATAAGTTCTGTTGTTACCTTCGTATTCGTATCCTCTCGTCTTACTGTCTATTAATGCCAAAAAATGTTCAATGACGTCAATAGATTGCAAGGACTGTGAAAACACTAGAAGTTTGTCGCCAATAACCTCACATTCTTGCAACAAATTCATTAGAATCACCAATTTCGGGGAATGATTTATGTTGTTTAACTCTTTTTCATCAACCAAACACTTCCACCATTCTGATGGATCAGCTTCTGGTTGTGACGGTTCCAACTCTTCTACGTCACTTTCTTTGTCTGCCTGTTTACCACTCCGTGTACGAGTGCCTTTAGCACCCTTCCGTGCAGTGGCATTGCCACTGCCCTCACCGCCGCTAGGGAATGACTTCGATGAATCAACCGATGTATCAGATCCAGTGCCAGAGTCTGCCTCGTCATCATCGTCGTCACAAATAAAATCCTCCATTGAATCGGAGTCATTAGCCTGCTGCCGCTTGCGAATAACCGTGTCACTGTTCTTTCGTAAATTCATCGGATGAGTCCAAATTCGACGCAAATCCTGAAAATCTTGAAATAATCGTGCGCCTTTTCCGGTAATATCACTAAAGTCACGCTGGGTCGTCATGTAATATTCGTATATCTGCTGTTGCAGTTCAGACAGAGTTGTGTAAACAGTGTATTCGTGTTTCGGCGGTAGATAGGGTGCCAGCACCGAATAATCGCGCCGTTGAATGCAGCCCTCCAACATTTTGTGTAAAATATGGGATCGATGCTTCATCAAGCGAATATCTCGCTCGGTTGAATCTGTATACTGGCCATTGGTAATCGGATTTACAAAACGATTTAAATACTCTTTATAGGTGCCAAGAAGATTGGGTTTAATGAACTGTATCATGCAATAATCTGCAATAAAAAAATGTATTAAATTTCATATTGAAAATAAAAAATGATTAAATTTCATATTGAAAACAAAAAAAAAATGTATTAAATTTCATATTGAAAAACAAAAAAATAAATATTAAATTTCATATTAAAAAAAAATTTATTAAATTTCATATTAAAAAAAATGTATTAAATTTCATATTAAAAAGAAAAAGTATTAAATTTCATATTAAAAAATAAAAATATTAAATTTCATATCAAAAAAAAAACGTATTAAATTTCATATTGAAGAACAAAAACAAAAACAAATATTAAATTTCATATTGAAAAAAAGAGTATATAAAACAAAATTATTAAATTTCATATTAAAAACAAAAAATTTATTAAATTTCATATCGAAAAAAATGTATTAGATTTCCTATTGAAAAAAAATTATTAAATTTCATATTAAAAAAAAAACCGTATTAAATTTCCTATTAAAAAAAAACCCGTATTAAACTTCATATTAAAAAAAAAACTACAAAAATGTATGTATTCAATTTCATATTGACAATATGTTTAAAAAATTAATATGTGGCTAACTGTTTATTGATATATGCAAAACTAGGTTAGGAGATTGATAACATAAAATGTGTTTAAGACAAGCTTCTCTGCTCAGAACGGCAGATGATTTTGATCAAGCTTTTTATGGCAGAAATGTAGCCGGAGGAAGGTCATTTTCTGCCGACGCACCGCTGTTGGAAAATATTTGAGGCTTTATGTCCACAGTGGGCATCGTGGGCATTTTTTAAGCAATGGTGCAGTACCAATCTGAGAATACCTCCGAAATATTTATGTACATACATATATGCTCCATATTATGAGTCAAGCCACAACTTTTCTAACAGAGTTTTATTTTGCGTCATAATGATTCTGTTCCACAGGCGAATGCAATAAAAAAACAAGCAAAATGAGTGAATGGAAATAAATGCGCACATTCAAGTAAACAGCACACCATCTAGTCTACGCAGTAAAGCACGGTAAAAAAAATGGCCGAATGAAATACGAGTCGCATCGATTGTTTTAGTCCTGCTTATAGTTACACCTTAGCATTTCAAAGTAATTACTGCGATTTCACTTTGCATAATAAATAAAAATATTATTGCAATATAAAAAAAAATATTTACTTTATGTGAAACAAAGTCGCATATTAATTGATATATGCAGTTGTGTAGCTATGGTAAATACCAAATATACATACATCGCAAAAATAAGATAGTATAATTAAATCGACGGCCGTAGCTGAATGGGTTGGTGCGTAAATTCGAATCTCCGTGAAGCACCAAAATGAAGAAACGGTTTTTTCTAATAGCGATCGCTCTTTGGCAGGCAATGGCAAGCCTCCGAATGCAGTTCAGCCATGAAAAAGCTCCTCCATAAAGACGTAAACCACAAATAGGAAGAGGAGCTCGGCGAAACACCTACCAGAAGTGTACGCGCCAAGTATTTAATTTATTTTATTTTTATAATTAAGAAGGTATTCAGTCGGGTTATTACCTGGTGAGAAGTTCAACCGCCACCACCTTAGTATAGACCCACAATAAACGGCATCAACAATGTAAAGCAAAGACAAATCGTAGGCGAGTGCGCGGCGTAAATACTGATTGATAACGATATGATTTCAGAAAAGAATAGTAAGCTACCCAACATGATAGTTCCTGATATTACCAGAGGAATACCACCACATATGACGCGCCTTTAGTTATTCTCTGCAACATTAATCCGCCTCGATTATAGAATTATAAAATTTTATATACGATTTTTGCTAAATATCAATATGCAGATAATTCAGAACCTGTAACTTCTATTCATCGGTGTTGAAAGGATTACCTAATGTGTAAAACAAGTCCCAATAAAACGCAACACGGCCGCGAAAGAGATCCCCTCTCTTTTCAAGTGCACGACATGATTTGCACCTTGGATGTCAACTCCTTAATTTAGGAAAGCGTTTTTGTCCAACTGTCTAGCATCCTTATAAAAACGAACAGTGATATCACCGCCACCCAAGAGATACGATGGATACGATTTTACTTGAGAACCATCATTAATATGGATAATAATATTATAAGTAAACAATGTCAGGCGAAGTTGAGAGCGAAAGGAATAGAATAGAACAAAGGGAGGTTTGTACTTCGACTTAGAGATCTTTTGTGGTCATCACAATACCTCATTAATTTCCTCAATAAACCTAGGATAACGCTGGGTTAGGATAAGCATAATTGCTTTTCTTCTGGCCGAACCAGGCCTAGATGTCTACTGGGCTTCTCTAGCTAACGCACCCCCGCTTCGCCGACTAGCGAGGACTTAACCTCAGGAGATGACAAAGCCTCGAGTGCAGCCTGTTGCTCGAAATGGCAATTCGCTCATTTCGGAGGTTTCTCCGAAAATTCATCTGTGCACATGACAGATGTCATGCTGCGCCTGTCTGGTCGCCTGGAACCAGTGATACGCAGTGGACGAAGCTCCAGACCTGCCAAAATACTGCCATTAGTACCGCGACAGGATGTCTCCTGATGTCCCCCATACAACACCTGCACGTCGAGGCTCACATGCTTCCTGTGAAGGAGCATAAGAAACTGCTCAGCAAGCAGTTTCTGCTTGGGTGTCACCGTAGGCCTCACCCATGCAGACACCTGCTTGAGCCTGAGCCACCTCCCAGGCACATCAGGAGGTACTTCCTCAATTATGTGGACGAGATCCTGGGCAAAACAGACAGACCACTCCAGGATCGGACAGTGTACAGACAGGCCATAAACGACAGTCATCGGAAGACCCTTACCACCTTCTTAAGCTCCCGACCCCCGAATGCCGTTATCGGAGCCCAACGACCACCAATTGAAGACGAAGAGCTTCAGCTTCCCCGAGAGTCCCGCGTAACCTTGGCACAATTAGCTGTAGCAGGTCAAACTCCTACTTATCCAGAATCGACCCCGACATACTAAACATATGACATACGACACTAACCACCTTTTCACATGCCCCATCAAACCCACTCATCTAACACCTCTCTCCCTCTGGACCCAACCCGTCGAACCAATCAGTTTCCTGGGCCTACCGTTAGATGAGCTAGACGAAGACGACAGGTGACTACACTACACTGACAGGGCAAAGTTACTGCTACAACAACAACAACAACAGATGGCATACACCTCAGCTTGGATGATATGAGGAAAGGAGCAGTTGCATTTCATTTTAAGGGGAAGTTACAAGTTTTTTTAAACAAGCATGCACTCGTCTAAAACAAACCTAAATTTTGAAAAATCTGAATATACGGAACAAGATTTTTATGAGTGGGAGAGATTTTTCGGGAAACCGCATTCCAAGTTCGTTTTAATCTATATTTAAAATATACATATATTACTTGCATGGAAAACATACGTCTGTTTAAAATTGGTCTGTGAAAATGCGCTCAGGTGCAGATATTTCGAAATACATCGAAATGGACATTACCATACGGCATGACATATACCTGCGTTCGAAATAATAGGAGCATGAACAACCATCAGAATTCGTTTTAGAGGTATGGTTCCTTCGGCAAAGTTTCTTATTTTGATCCCTAGAATATGATTTTCACAGAGCAATGGGCGATTTTTTTGCCTCTCCACAAATCGACCCAGCCTAATGAAAGGACTACTAAACTAAATAACAAAATCACAGAACTATTATTAGGCAGCAGTTGTTAAATATTTGTTTGTAATCGAATATAATCCGTGTGTGAATAGCAAAATCATTTAAACTTACATTTACTCCAACCAGATCCTGAATATTCTCAGCATATATACTTTATATGTCCACAAGTTTATAATCTTATATTTATCCCTATTAAAGCAAATGAAACACTTACATTCTTTAAGATTATTCTGCAGGGGTGTACCAGTAAGAACAATGCGTCGTTTGGTTCTCATCTTTGTTACTGCTTTACTAATGGATGTTTTCTCGTTTTTTAGTAAGTGACCTTCGTCGCATACAACCAGATCTGGACCTGGGTCGACTAGCGCTCGCTGCAATACCTCACGTTGTTTCTTGCGTAAACCCTTTGCCTTTTCATTAGCCAGTATGCGATACATGTCATAGCCGATTATGCATGCTCCACCCTCCTCAAACCATTCGTTTAATTTGAAAATGCGTGTAGGTTTGTCCTTATACTTGGACATATCATATACTTCTACACTACGTTTAGTGGCAAATCCTATCCAGTATTTGAATTCCCGTGCCCAGTTATTAAGAGTACTTAAAGGTGTTATTATTAATACGCGTTCTACGCTTGTTCGGCTTGAATTCTTCAATAAAGTGTGAGATAGTGTGACAATTTGCAATGTTTTTCCTAACCCCATACAATGAGCCAAAATACATCCGGATCCAGCATTATCTTCAGATTCTTTAATTGTTTCGAAACAAGCATCCCACATAAACTTAACACCGGTTACTTGATGCGGCTTCAATTTCTTTAAGATTCCCTTATCAACTTCAAGAAGGGGTTTTTTAGTTTCCTCATCGAAGTCAAGTACTAATTCAGTGACTTCAACATTTTCTGGCTTTTCATAGATTTGATTGTAAAGTCTTTGACGTTCCTCTATACGTTTGCGCCGTTCCTCCTCTTCCTTTGTGGCATTCTTTGTGCTTATGTCCAGATCCTTGGTTTTAATTATTTTGCGGATATGTTTGCGTTTGTTTTTATTCGTCTCATCGGCGTCTTCATCATCCGAGGATACACTCTTTTTGCCCTTCCCCTTTCCCTTAACGTTATCATTGTCGTCCCCATCACTGCTGTCTTTGCCACGTCGAAGGCGTCCTCGTTTTTTTGCAGCTGGCTGCGGTGCAAAGTCAGAGTCATCGTCACTACTCTTTTTTCTTTTATTAAATACGCGTTTTTTACGCGCCGGTATCACTTCACTATCACTGCTGTTGGCATTCGACTCAACATCGGAATGTTCGTCTATGACGATATCATTCTCTTGAGTTATAGACTCAGATTCATCTGAATCCGAATTCATTACTTGGGCTTTAACTGATACTGCCGATCTTTTGTTAAAGTATGAACTGTTGTTGCTGTTGCTCCGATCGCGTTTTCCCTGCGCTTTTATTGAATTATCCTTACCATTAACTTTAGTACCCACCACTCTTTGGGTTGCGACGCTGGACGTTTGAGGAAAATGAGTGCGTTTTATGCGCACAGTACACTGCCTTATACGGGGTAACTCTCTCAATGCTAGCGGCTGGTTCGGCTTTCCGGGTAGCGCCAATTCGTTTGATTTTGTCGAGATCGATTTCTTGACTTTTGGGGCTGACTCTTCTTTTTCTCGGTCTATCTCACTACCCTCACTATCACTTAACTCAATAAACCCACAATTACTTCGGTTCTTGCGTTCAGGCAATCGTCTTGTCTGATTCTGTAATTTGCTCAGTAGTATCGGCGGATTCGGGTTTCCGGGTAGAACTAATTCGTTCGATTTTAATGAGATCGATCTTTTAATTTTTGGAGTTGGCTTTTGTTTCTCTTGGTCTATCTCACTCTCCTCACTATCACTTAAATCAATCGAAGGATAAGTAATTCGGTTCTTGCGTCTTGTCTGTGGCTCTGATATTAAAATTTTCTTGTCGTTAGCTTTCTCAACTAATGGTTTCTCTAATAATTTTTCTAATGGTACAACTCGCAATTTAAATTCGTTTGCTGTTTTTTGTACACATAATGTAGGCTTATTCACTGAAGTGCTGTTGGATGTCGAATCACTAATTTCGCTATTGTTACTTTCGCCGTTGTTTTTGACATTGCTACTAGAACTGGATCCATTTTTATCTTGTTGTGTGGAATGAGATTTAGAGACTTTGATTAAAGAAATTATATTGTTTACTGTTATTGCCTATACTACCATTTAGCTGATTGTCTTCCGCTGAATTTGCATCAGAATCCGAGTTCGCTTTATCGAGGCCCATAGATGCAATTTCAAAGACGAATATAAAGCTCTTCTTTAGACAACGAAACGATTATTATTCTCAGCTGGATTGGGCTACAGATTAGTTATATATGTAACCGGGTACATTCAGTTTCTTGAATATCAGCTGGAATTAAGTCTGAAAATAGAAAACGATTTCATTTAAATTTTTATTTTTCTATTGCATCTTGATTAATCTTAAACAAAGTTAAACAATTAAATTTCCGTATATTTATATTGTATACTACAAATGAATGAATCCACCTTAAGATTCAGCCTCATCTCTCATTGTTTGTTTTCCCTTATGACCTCTTTCGACGCTGTGTCCTTCATGTAACAAAACTATTTCTGTTATTGGCTGTTTTTCGTATCTATAAAGCCTGATTGTTTCAGCTGTTATATGGGATTTTTTATTTCACTTTTTCTGTGCTCTTTTTCGCCAATAAATTGTTTTCTATTCCTCTAAAATGTACCAAAAGCAAGCTTCAATTTATTAAAAACTATTCATCTCTTTTACTGCGACACCTAAAATCACAGTTGCAGCCTATATTTCAAAAGCAATCGCATATTTAAGTTAGTTTATTTGAATATGTCTTAACTATAACTGCTTCATTGAATTTCTAGCATATATTATATATTTAACGTCCCTAGGAACAAGTCTGTGTATTTTCTACGGATTTTCTTACCAAATTCAAGTGTTTTTTTTTTGTAAGAATCAAACTCCTATCTTTCCCGAACACAAATAGACGAAATGGTTCTCACATTTTTCTTTCAGTTTATGATCTCTATCAATTCAAAACTAGATAACAATGAAACAGTCTGCATAAATTTTATAATTATTTGATTTTTGCAATGTTTTTTCATACGCTCCCTTCTTAAACACACAAATTGCCAAACGCCGCTAAAAATCGGAATTTGTAACTTTTTCAGGTATACATAGATCAACTCAAAGATGTGTTTCGTGATCATAATGTTAGAGAGCATTCGCGTGTCGTAGAAAATCAATTATTCACAATAGTATTAGCAAAAATTATTTTGCAACTTGCATATTTAATAAAATCCTCAAATTACAAGAGATCGTATTCAAATTTACATTTTATTTCCACAAAGAAGATTTATTTAATATACAAAATAATGAAAAAAAAAGTAAATAACTACTTTGCTGCGCCTGCTGTTTTAATATAAACTAATTTTTAATAATAGTTCATTCTCTTTTGGAATTTGTAAGGCTTTAAATATAATTTTCCTGACTAGTACTTACTTATGAGATTTTCATTATACTCCCTATGAATTCTGAATGGTAGTCACGCACCAACCCATTCGGCTACTTCGGCGGTGGATCTAGACTCATTGTATATGTGGTTACGTAAAAATAAGTTGATGTTAAATGTTAAAAAGATACATTTGATGGCGCGTTACTAATTACACAATTCTTGGGCTGCGTGGTTCAAAATTTGAAAAATGAAAAAGCATATTCAAAAAGTTTCTAGTCTTCAAATAAATTATTTCAAATAGATTTAGTGATCTGTTATCGTCTAGACCGACGGCTGCAGAAATTCCCTTTCCACTTCCGATATGATGGAAAAACGACGCGTACTGGCGAAATAAATATGCATAGAGCAGACGGGTTCAATGATTATTGCATGATCCGTTCAATATTTCACCCTACACGATTAATAAATATCACGATCCAGTATTGCAATCCAAATATCGCCATACATATTGTTCGTGTAGAGTTCACCTAAGGAATAATGAAAAAGGCAAGACTTTTCTAGGTGACTTCATTCAACATAAAATTAATCTCTGAAATAAAAACCGTTTTTAATGTACTTCATTTAACTCCGTGTATAGTATTTGTTTTTCATTTTTCAATTCACTTAAGATAGTGATATTTGAACTCAGATAAATGTGTATAAATATTAATATGAAGCACGGCACATTGAACAGCTAGTATCAGCAGAGCAGCTGATTTAATTTTTTTTCTATTTATTTAGTAAGTATTTACATATAATCCATAAAAATTTAACTACATATACGCACAAAATATCGTAAAAGCACTTACCAGTTCCACCAATTACAACTGGCTGTTGTGCCACACTAACGATGAAAAACAAAGCGAAAAGAACGAGTCATAAATCGAATAGGAACTATATTACAATTTTCATCCGTTGATTTCGTCTCAATAAAGTGCAACACAAAAGAATATGGATGAACGATTGGTATAAACAACGAGATCAATGTACTCACGAAAAGCGAATGAAATATTTGGTAATAAGAAATTTCTCTCCAGTACTTGAGACATTTTTTGAAAAGGGATAACTCAAGTCTTTAAAAAAGAACACAAATACGGCGGTACGAGAAGCTTTCCCATTCCTATAGCTATTAAAAGGGTTTTACCTATCCCATGAACTCGGAAATTTTTTGTATTCTTGTATTACAGCTTAAATTAAGTAATTTTCTATTTCTTAACGGCCATCAAACTCATACATACAAATTTCTCAAACACAGTACCCAGTAGGTTGTAGTTTTTTTAAGCTTCCTATGAAATTCAATTTAAATAGGTACCCTACAAATAGTTATAATCTGAACTTGAGTACAGTTTTCGTTCACTGTGTTCAAGGGTATAAAATATTTATTTTGATAATATAGTAACCGTGAATGCGCCAAATATGGTTGAATATACTACAAATGACAAGTAAGTGACAATTCATGGTATGTTCAATGCACGATGAAATTGGAAAAGTTAAAAAATGAGAGGCTGCGTCCGAAAAATAATAAATTGAAAAGCTGAAAAAATGTTCAGATGAGGAAAAAATTTTTAATGAGGGAACCGCATTGCTCACAGCGCACCTTCGACGTAGACATAACTGAGTAAAAGATATTACTGAGTGATATTTAGGTGTAAAAAACGTGGATAAAAGCCAAATTTTTTACAATAGGCGAGCCGTGGACTGTTGAAGCGCCTTGAAAATAAATAATTTATATATAAAAGTCCTGTAAAGTTGGTAATAATTTTGGTACACATAATGTGCCTGTACTTGCAATGAAAGTACAAACGATGATGCAAGAAGGTTTGCATTCAATGGAAAATTTTACTTTTCGTTTTTCGGTATAGAGAAATAATTTTGAGTATTGTGGTTTGTTAAATTTCTACATTGCAGTAAAAAGGCTAAAACTGAGAAAAAACAACGATATAGATTGCAAAAAGTAGTGCGATTATGTTGCAACGGATCAAACGGGATACGAGAAATACTCTGTCCGATTCCGAGATGAGTGCGTCCGGTGGTGCATTCGAATTTAGTGAATCCAATTCGAGTAGCAGTACTAGTGTGAGTTCATCCACATCATGTACATCGGACAGTGACGAGCTGCAATTAGATGCACTTGAATTAGCTAAAATAAACAGCGAAGTGTTGCGTTTACCGCGCGGTCTATGCGAAAATGTAAAAGTATTCCACGAATTTTTTTCTGCAGATACATGGAATATTCTTCCCGAGTCAACCCGCGCAAGGCTGGAGCAATATTTACCGAAATTTACAAATTTGGTTACACCTCAAGAAGCAGCTGTCGAGAGGCAGCGCACCTTGGTAATGTTGTTCAATTGCGATTTAAAACGGTTTGGTCATTCCCCGCTTACTGACCTTCAACATGAATTGGAAGATGGAAACTACAGACCGGACGTTCTCCGTTTGCGTCAAAGCATTGCCAAATCACGTCGACGTGAACAAAGGTTTCAGAGATGTGAACGCTATAGTCAGCTTGCAAAAGAGTTGTTTCTGTCTAGAGAACGTTTACTACGTACTGTATATAAATCAGCTCCAGGATCAGCAATTCGTTCAGAGCGTACCATAAGGCGGGAACAGAATAGTTTACATGCTGATACAAAGTTGTGTACCGTGCGCTCTCGGAAACGATTTCGGAAGGAAATAGAACATATTTCAGAACAACTGGGGTTTAAAGCAGGCGAGTTAAGTGCTGATGAAGAAGAATTCGGTGCCGGCGATAGTAAGATGGACGATTTTTACCACAGTATAAAAGCTGATGTCTCCACAGCATTAAAACCCTCTGCACCTGCTACGGACCGATTCATCTTCAGTACATTATTCAAGCGGCGTCATGAGCTTACCGATGAGGATGCAGTACGCGCTGACCAGCAAATGCAACAGCAGCGTCTATCGAATCGAAATTTTCGAACATATATCCGCGATCACAAACGTCGTAAGCTTACAGAACCGGTAAACCTTTATATAGTAATTTTTGAAATTGTATAAATATTATGTAAATATGCAAATTTGAATGATTTCAGACTTTACCTGACTTTGAAACTTCTGACATACGGTTGCGAGATGTGTGTGCAAGAGCTCAGATGGGTAGCAACTTTAAGCACCTCTTTGGCATGGGCAAAACAGTGGGACGAAAATCAAAAACAAAATTTCTCCCAAATATGGAACCCCCAGCGTTAGTGCCCATTCAGTCTATTGAACGAAATACTGACACTTCACGGAGTGCCAAAAATGAGGCTCCTAAATCCATTACTGTTCCAATCGAGTGCAGTGCGAAAATAGTTAAAGAGCAACAGACCGAGCATTTTCAATCACATTTGGCCGACCATTCAAATTCCGCAATACAACATCCATTCCTGCCTGAAGATGGTGCGCCTTTTAACATACTCGACGGAGAAGTGGAATTACAACAGGAAGAAGTTGAAACTTATGGTACTTGCGAGGAGGCTTTGCCGCGTTTCGTCATTTCCAATGAGATTGTTTTACCCACCATTGAACACAGCGACGTACCGCCACAGAAACTGTTGCAAACACCTCATAAGGAAGAGATCGGTAGTTTGGGTGTTAAAGGTAAATTTCAACTGGCTGATAATAAAAAGCGTGATTCAATGGCTGAACAGAACATACCCAAGCTAGAGCCCTTATTAGCTATGAACAGAACACCTTTTGAAAAAAATCGTTCCCATTCACAGTCAAATTCCATGACATGCAGTCCTTCACCTGCTGCTGCGGCGATAGTAAGCCCAATTAAAAGACAAACATTACCACTAAATTCATCTACGAAACCAATCAGTCCTGCAAACATCGGTGTCTCGTCGGAATTAATACAAGAGACCCATGCGTGCTTCTTTTCGCTTATACGCGATTTCTTTTGTGCTACGTCCCTTCATAGAATGCAATACAACGAATTGCGTTCACGAATCGACGTTTGGCTTCGTAATCCTATTACGGCATTGAATGACTGGTATGCTCAAGCAGACAATTGGTCAGCACTGCTAATGTCCGCCATAAATTTTCTGGCTGGTGAATTTACCGACCAACCTGAAGAATATGTACCGTACATTGAGTTCAAACCACAGCAAGATATTTTTCAGTGGATTGGAGCAGGTCGTGACTCTGATGCCCGCCTATCAATATTGTGTAACTATTGGTTGCAACGTCGGTACGATGTATCAGATCAAGCGCCGGCCGCATCTTGTCAAAATCTTACAGAAGCATCAAGTGACGCTACAGGAGTATCTACTACTCGCCGCCACTCCATAGAAGCAGAGGAGGCTCCGGTATCATATGATGGTGGGGTTTCGCCTCCACCACCACCGCCACCACGCTGTCCCACAACATGGACGGTATGTGCGGCGACTCCCGAGGAAGTCATTGAGTTCCAGCGGCAGGAGCGTGAACGATTCGACCAGCCACACCGTGCTTACACGTACCGGTTGCATAACTATGAAAGCGTGGTTGGCCCGGTGAAAGGAATATATACACAAATGTATGCGTTAACAAAGGCCCGTGGCCATAGCATGATGATCGGTAATCGTCCAAACTTCGTCACTATACTAACACTAGTCCGGGATGCCACCGCCCGCCTGCCAAATGGTGAAGGTACACGAGCCGATATCGCTGAACTGCTGAAGAGCTCGCAATACATAAATTTGAAGGAAGGCGAAAATGTGCTACAAACAACTGTGAGTGGGGCGTTGGACCGTATGCACACGGAACATGATCCGTGTGTACGCTACGATCCTAAGCGAAAGATATGGATTTATCTCCACCGTAATCGGAGCGAAGAGGACTTCGAGCGCATACACCAGCAACACCAAGGTATTGGAAAGTCTAAAAAAGTAGTTAATCGGAAACCTAAAGCAAAGGGTGCCTCCGGGGCCAAAGCAATAACTGAAATAAGCGATAATAATAATGCTGTCACTACTGGCGACGATGAGAACAATGTTGGAATCGTAAGTGTTGCCAACAACACGCCAAAAGCCAGCGCTACCTTTTCCATGCCTGCATTGGTACCAGCAAACCCAATTATAGTTAGTAGTCAAAGCGCTATAACGCAGCAAAAGCTTATATCCGTTACATCTAAACCATCGGTGAACCGCTCACTTCCAGTGCCGCCACTAAAGTACAATATACCGCACCAACAACAAAAGTCGTTGCTTAAATCAACTGTGCAGTCCCATTCGCAACGGCAACAAGAGCATCGGCAAGTCAGCAACACCCTTGGCATGGATGCCCAGGTACAACACAATCAGAGAATCCAGCAGCGCGTAGCAATTCTCGCAAAGAGCACACCGTCTGCTGAAATCACTGCAGAGGAAAACAAAACCAATAAGCAGTTAAGTTTAACTATGTCACCAACCAAATCTAATATATCGTCATTGAGTTCTGCAAGCGGAAACTCTACGCCGATAATTATTGCTACGCCAACTGGTCTTCAAACTGTGCACGTTTCGAATGCAACAGTCGTGACAACATCAACGGGTGCCCCCGTTCCATTAACCACGCAACAGTCCTCGCCTTTGAGTGCCACACTTTGTGGAAAGAAAGTAGCGCTGAACAAACCGATCATCATCAATCAAATTAGGGGCCAGTCAACAATAGCTTCCACGTCAAAAACCAAAGCTTCACATCAACAAATTTTCAAACAACAGAACTCTATAGGCCAGCAGCAGCAACAAAAACATACGCATGGTTTCATAATCCCAATAAGTATGTCAAATGCCATCACAAATACTGCAGGCGTTGAAGGGCAAAATTTTGTAGCTAAGGAACCAAATTTGCGGACATTGCCGGTTTCTTCAGTATCAGGTGAAGGTACGGCGACGATTTATATGGATAATGCACAGTTCATTAGCAATGTTGAAAGTACGACACCGGAGCAACAACAAAAGCAGACACAAGCGAAGAACATCATACGTCTTGTGCCGAGTATCGGGGGCGGCGGAGTGAAATCAATTTTGCAATCCACGTCGACCGGCCCTGCTGGTGGTAGAAAACAGCCAGTACATGTTATTGGCCATCGCGTTGTGACAGGCGGCAGTGGCGCAGGAGCTGTACGGTCTCAGACGCAGCAGGGTAAATCCATAGGAAACATATCGCTTATGAGCAGTAGTAGCGGCACACAAACGTGTGGTGTCGCCTCGGTGGTGACAGCTGCCAGTGGATCTACGCTCATAAAAATGTCACCACAAACGTTTGCAACGTTGCAGCAAAAGCAAGGCCAACATATTGTCGTTAAGCAATCCTCTCCTTCATCCCCTGCATCAAATCAGCAACAACGTGTCATCGATAAGACCACATTTTTAAGTAATTACAATTAGCATATCAAATTGAGAAATTCAGACTATTTAATTTATTTCGTATTTTCAGAAAACACTTCTATTGTTACTCAGTCAGTCGGTCCAGGTACACAAACAATAGGCAAAACCATCTTTATGCAACAAACACCAACCACTGCGGTCATCCAGAAGTCTGCGGGCAGTGCAGCGGCGTCTGTTGGCTCACAAACCTCCGCATCAACCCTCCCAGCAACATCTACTGGGAAGGTGCATACTATTAATGCAACCAACCTTACTTCTCAGCAACAGCGGGCTCTTCTGCAGAATATAAAGCAACAGAATCAGCAGCAACAAAACATTCATTTCAAATCGGTGCAAGTTGTTTCTAGTGGCAATGCCACACCGCAAACACAAACTCAACAAGTGGAACAAATGCATCAAGTAGTACCGCGCGCTCAAACACTGACAGTGATACCATCCCTTGCATCTGGTGGAATTGCAGGCGCGCAGTCGGCAAATAGTAAAGCTGTGGCTGTAATGGTTTCTCAGGGGCAAGGTATTTCACGGGTATTAAAGACAGGAACTAC
The DNA here is from genome assembly GCA_037575425.1 of Anastrepha fraterculus. Taxonomy (NCBI): domain Eukaryota; kingdom Metazoa; phylum Arthropoda; class Insecta; order Diptera; family Tephritidae; genus Anastrepha; species Anastrepha fraterculus. Next base: position 134,041 of record JAYXIM010018237.1, on the reverse strand, counting down.
AAATGCACAGTCTCAGCAGCAAGCCATCACAATATCCACCAATGATTCCGCTGTCACAGCTGCAACAGCGGGCGGTACTCGTATCCTGACAACTTCTGGTGGACAAATAATTTCATTAGAAAGTTTACTTCAGAAACAAAGTAGTGGTGGTTCGTTGAAAATCAGCCCAAGCAGTAATGTTGGCACCATAGTTAAAAGCGTACAAACAAGCAATGTCATACAGCAACAACAACAACAACCTCAGCTTATGCCATCAACCGGGAATACAACCACATATACAGTTGTCTCACAAGCACGAAGCGTAAATGCCCAGCGGTCTAATACAACGCAAGCCGCTGATAGCACGAATACATCAACGAAAACTACACTGGTAAGTGGGGGCTCCGGTCGGATATTGGTGTCAGCTGGTGGACAGTTGACAGCACCACAAATTGCAAAGGTGCTCGCCAAAACAGGAACGACAACCAATTCTGTGGCTGGTGCAACAACCACAGGTGGCAACATACGCTTGATCAAAAATGCAACTAACGTTGGGAGTGTAGGAGGTAGCTTTAATATTAGTAATTTACAAGGAAAGCAGGTGGTATTTGCCACCAAGCCAGCAACAACAGTTACTAAAAACGTTGGAAACTCCGGCCAGCCCCAACAAATACAAACTACTGGAATGGTAATTGGAGGGCAGACAGTAAAGTTACAGAGAAATGTGAGTTACCTATTTATTATTTATTGTATGGTATAAATATGTGCCGAATTTAATATGCATTTTTCTATACTCTATTTGTGCAGCAACAAAACAAGGGAGCTACACCAAACAGTAACGTTGGCGTAATTGCAACACACTCCGGCGGTCAAATGCAAACCGTTATTATGGGTAATCAAATATTGCGTGTTCAACAAATGCCCACGTCTGTGAAAACAGTGGCGTCGACTGGAGCTACAATGCAGCAACGCGTGGCTACACTTCCCGTTGGAAGTTTTGTTGCTGGTAATTCTGCAGCTGGTAGTATGGTGGTGAATAGCAGTGCTGAAGCAACAAATAATGCGACAACGATGAATTTACCAAAGACTGTGGTGCTCGGCAGCAGCGGGCAGACAATACGTTTGCAGCAGTCACAGCAGGCAGTTCCAGCAGCCCACCATCAATCACAGCCTCAGACACAGGTTGTCTCTGTCAAGAATACGGCTCAACAAGTAATATTTTCAATAAGCAGTTGCACATTATGAAATAATATGTTTATTCATTCGCAGGGCGCAAAAACATCGAATGTTGGTCGTGTGGTCTTGGCTGTACAAGGTGGTGGACAGATATTCCTTTCGCCTAATTTTCAGGGCAACACATTAAATCTGAAGTCATTGCAAAATATGAAAGTGGTCTCGTTAACGCCGCGCACTGGCGCTACTACCAGCACGCAACATACCCCGGACAAGCAATCAACTGTGACACAACAAAACAGCGGTAGCAGCACCTCTTAAAGAGAGTTCTTTTTAGAATATTATTATATGAATGAATGTGAGAAATTATACACAACCATTTGTATGTGCAACACATGATTATAAACTTAAGTAACTATTAAATAGTAATTGACGTAATAGCTAAAACATGGATAATGTATGAGCAATTACTCCTTTTTGATAAGAAGTTTAACTTATATTCAAATACAATAGTACTAGTGAATATTACTAAAACTTAATTAAAAAAGATCAAAAATTTAAAGTGAGACTGTTGTGTTTTCGATAAATTTTTCAATTTTTGATAAGAGCTAACTAACGCCAACTTTTACATAAAAGTACTTAGTAGTTCTCTAAATTTATTGAACCCGAAAAAGTTTCGACATTGAATATGTGGATTAAAATGTGTCTATAGTTAATAGCTGATATTTTTAAAATCGTCTAGCTACTCCGTATGCCGGCATGTTGCTTAACATGCCGCCAACACCTGGTCTATTAGGCCCTTGTGGTATATTTAGACCAGCCGGTCCGGCCATTCCCGTCGCGCCCATTCCAACCGATTCACTCATAGCAGCTATTGTGCTTCCTACTCCACCAATGGGTCTGTTGTGTACACCTTGATTTGCTTGTATATCGGACAAGCACGCTTTCCACTCTTCTAAGCGACTGTAGTGTTTATTGAGTAATTGCTCTTTGCGGGCGATTTCATTGCGCAAGTCCTGATTTTCATCTTTTATTAACATATCTGGCTTTAGCGTTGAGACGAGGAAGCGTTTTTGAAGAAAGAAGGCTTCCATCTGCCGGGCAACGTCGATAAACCGATTTGTGGTTTTTTGCACTTCCAGTTCTATTTCATCCTTATTTGTGCCAGTGTTGGGTTCTGGTTTGGTCAACGATAAAAGGCATGCCTGAAATGCTTCCTCGAACTCGTCCATAAGATTGCCATTCTCGTTACTCGACGAAGCCATACTTACTTATTTCTATATACGCTATGGAAGAAAACTATTCAACTGAAGCAAATTGCTTGGCAAACAAATAAAAAATGTCAAATGCCAAACGCCAGAGCCATACAACTGCTTAATTTATGTAGTTGCCAGACTCACTAAATTAAAAAAATGATGTAGAGAATATAAAGGGGACGCCCTTCGCAAACCGTTACTTTGTTCGCTTATTTGTGAATCAATCAGTGAATATTGTGATTGTTTAATTAAACAAAATGATAATAATGAACTACTGCCTGTTGAATTGTAAAAGCACGAATGTTAATGAAGCCTTTAAATCAAAGTAGTAGCAGTAGTAAGCAGTTGAGCAAAAACAATAAGAGCGATGTTTTTTTGCTTTGGTCCTTAAAATGATTTGATTCTATAAACAAAAATTGACAGAGCAGAGTAACTTAAACCAAAACTGAAAATTTACTACTGCTGTTACCTGTTTAATGTGCTTTGCTCTAAATGCAGTTATTTCTTTGCTTTCACTTATCTTCCTCTTCTTATTGTGTGTTTTTGTGTTGACGTCACGGCCTGGCATAGCGCAATTTCGTATTCTACTATTCTTATTGAGCTAGGTTATATGTAATTGGTCGGTTCCGTTATTCTCATAGTAGCACTTTTAGAACTGTAAGGAACCAAAATTACTCTTTCGAGTGAGATAAGTGATTAAACAGTAGGGGCAGCCAAAAACAGGTAATTATTTAGTTCGTAGTGCACAGACCAAAATTAGCGCGTTCCCACGACAACCGAATGCATCAGCACCTTGGCATCAGCGCTGTGAATAAACAGGAAGGATAAACAGGATAAAGAAGAACATGAAAGAGCTGCCATATATAAACATATCAGCAATTCTCTACTGGAGGCATATATTGCCTTTCCTTATTGCGCTTTCCGAATTCGCTGTGACGTCAGGCTCCGAAAATATACAAACAAAAGGAGGAAGTGGAAGAAATGCAAGAAATTATAAACATGCTCACACACTTTCTTGTCACGGCGTTATCCGCATAATTCGCCATTCACTGAATTTTCACAAACATGTCATTTCTTCTCGTCTTGTTTGTTTTGTTCGTTTGTTTTGTATTGAGAAAGGAGCTGACGCCATTCTTTTAAAAATCTATAGCACTCAGTTCGCCTTGTTAAGGGTGGTATCGGTAAATCAACTGATTTATTTTTTTCTTTCGCCGTGTCCAGTTGGCTGTCAGCATAGAATGAAGCAAGGCGAATTCATGACAATCAAATGTACAACAATGTACGCCTTGGATAATAAGATGCAAATCTTTTATTTTATGTGAGTGCGCGTCCAGGAGCTCGTTTTGGTACTTGGCAGCATTGCCAATCTCTGGGCTGATTTATATTCTAATAATTTAAATTAAAGCCTCTTATATCATTTTGGGCTTCTACTTTTATTGAAAACTGTGTGTTGGTTTATGTATGTCAATTTTTACATATAATATGTAAATATTTTATGGTTGAAAAGCGTAGGTAAGGGAATTGAATTTTAGTTTAAGATATTTTACAAATATACTTAACTACTATATTTTTACGATATAAGGTTATCTGCTTTAACTTATTCTGTTTTTAGGTTAGGTTAGCCTGGTTGGCATTAATCTGAATTCTGTTCTTAAGTTATATTAAAAATTGTAATGTTTTATGTATTTATTTATACTTATTGGATTCGTGTTCATTACTTTATTAGTTTTATAATTCAATTTTGAATAATTTCTTTTAATTATAAATCTTTAAAGTTTTTGATTATTTATGTATTTTATACTATTTGTGCTTATTTTTATTATATGTAGGCGTATACGTGGTGTGGAAAATGAAAATTTCTAATTTTTGTTTAAAATTTACTAAGTCAGTGTCTTCCGGCGTGGCATTACCGGCGCCTATTATAAAAACATTTTTACCATGGTGAAAAGATTTTTGGCCGCCGTAGCCGAATGGGGTGGTGCGTGATTACCATTCAGAATTCACAGAGAGGTCGTTGGTTCGTATCTCGGTGAAAGCAAAATTAATAAAACCATTTTTCTAATAGCGGTCGCCCCTCGGCAGGCAATGGCAAACCTCAGAGTGTATTTCTGCCATGAAAAAGCTCCTCATAAAAATATCTGCCGTTCGGAGTCGGCTTGAAACTGTAGGTCCCACCATTTGTCGAACAACATCAAGACGCACACCACAAATAGGAGGAGGAGCTCGGCCAAACACCTAACAGAAGTGTACGCGCCAATTATTTATTTTTTTTTTAAAGATTTTTAAAGCGAATTCGATAGAATCGGCTGATGGACTGACGTCACTTGGGATGCGTTTAACAAAAATTAGCTTTTTTAGTGATATAGGAATGCAATGGTATGAGCATTGGCTGTGTTGATTTTTTCGTATGTCACTTATACGTATATATATAATTAACGCGTTTACGGTTTTTGGGTGTTTGGTCGAGCTCCTCCTCCTATTTGTGGCGTGCGTCTTGATGTTGTTCCACGAATGGAGGGACCTACACTTTCAAGCCGACTCCGAACGGCAGATATTTTTTTAATGAGGAGCGTTTTGATGGCAGAAATATACGCGGAGGCTTGCCATTGCCTGCCGTGGGGCGATCGGTATTAGAAACAACTTTTTCTTCATTTTGATCTTTCACTGAGAATCAAACCTACGTTCCCTCTAAATTCCGAATGGTAGTCATGTAAGAGCACATTCGGCTACGACGGCTGCTTACGCAAGCTAAATTTTGTTAAACATATCCCAAGTGACGTGGCCGCCAAAGTTTCCCTCAAAATTTGTTTTTTCCACCATAGCGGCTGCGGAGTTCCGCTTATTTAATTACGCAGTTTACTTATTTAAGTTATTTGCCATTATGTTTTATTCTTGTAAATTTGCCGTTTATCATTTCTCCACCTTATATTATTCGTCGTTTGTTATTGTAAATTTGCTGTTTCTTATTTCTCCAGTTTATGTATATAACCACCGTTTTGTAAACCGGGATGCGTTTCTCCACTTTTGTGGCTGCTAATATTAATGTACGGTAAATGCAATTGGTATAACCGTTCACCTAAAATTGTATATAGTTACTTACTAATGCTCCCACTACCAACAACACACACTTCTTTACTCATTCTCTCCTTACCTCTCGTACTTATATTCTCACATCTCTTCTTCACGTTTCTTAATTTGCTCCCTTATTAACTGATCTTTAACATTATCTAAACCAATCTCTTCTTACGTAACAACAACAACATTTTGCACTCTCTCCCACCATTAGTTTTAAAGCTCCTTGTTAACTTAGTTGTAAGAATTGTGCAATATTTGAATTAATTAATAAAGTTACCGTCAAAAGGAACGGATCATTATTATATAAACAGGACGAGAACATATCTTAAGCAGTTGCGGTCAGCCAAGAAAGTAAAAGAACTCATCGCGGTGAGTATTTGTTAATTATTTATTACATGTATGTACTTGTTTAAATTTTAGAAACAAAACGGAACCAAGCGGAATTGTATAGATTGGATCTTGTTAAATTCGTACCACTGGATCGGCGACAATGGCTAACACGCAAACCTTGAAATCTAAATATCATCCTGGCGTTTTTACAGCGCTGTCACGAGAAATAGAGTTTCGAACATGGCGCATTTATTAAAGTTGGTGGCGCTAGACCCACAACAATGTTTTCTACGTTTGATTGTCACGGCAAAGTAGAAAACAAAAAATTAATTCGCATTGTTTTATTCTGTGCTGACAGCCACATGGACACAACACACAAAAAAAAAAAATCAGCTGATTTTCCAACACCACCTTTAATAGATTCGCCTTCGTTTCGAATCTAGTCATTTCGAATCTGATTACAGCATACCATTTGAATATTTCGAGGAGCGGAGTTAGGAAATCGCAACTACAAAAATTCTTACTCTAATATAAATATCATATATGCACTTACTTACCCAATTTACTACAGGTGTTTATTCTCCGGGTAACATTTTATCAAAGTCATTTTACTTGGATTATAAGTTTTTATTTTGTTACATTAAATTCTTGTTTTGTTAGTTGACTGAATATGTATACAATTTTAATATCTTAATATCTTATATGTATTACGTGTACAAGTATCCATAGTAGATAAAACCAACCATATAATATTTATGGAAAAAGTGGATGACTTTTAAACAAAGATGTACATAGGTGCGTCTCTGAATTTTTTACATAAAAAGTTTAATTCTCATTCTCAATATTTGACAAAAAAGTTTTGCATTAAGCAATACATACATACATTAGGTGGAGTGATATTTTTTTCGCTTCTTAGTCGCTTTTGGCAGACCTGTAGAAGATTGACTTTCTATCCCAGAAACAAGGATGCAAAATGTGATATTATTTGCCTCATCGTATGCTAAGGGGCACCATTCAAAAAAATTTTCATTTTCATTTTACAAAATTATGTACGAACATTTATGCATACAATTGTCACTTTGTATGATGTTTGATGCACTGCTGGATGTTGCTTGATTTCAAAGCTTTCCATAAGTAAAGTAACTTGTAACGCTAAGAAACTTTGTAAAAGCAGTGCTTTGTTGTATTTGGCGTCATCAAATGGTTTTCTGTGACGAGACTGCAAGTTGTGCTGGTTTTTATTATTTCTTATTTAAGTTATTATTTTATTATTATTACAAACAAAAAACTAAAAATCGTCAATATACGAGTACAGTCTGTGTCAGAAAAACAGGAACCGCGATTATTCATGAAGTATAAAAGATATATTTCAAAGTTTTTTTTTTTACATGAAAGTATGTACAAAACTACGAGTCGCAATTACTCAGTAAGCCATGTAGTCTTCATCGTTGTTTTCATCGCGCTTTTGCAACTTCTCACTCATTTTTGTTTGCTTACGTTTATGGGAAAGTTTCGAACGACACTAACTTGAGTTAGCACTGGCGTCGTAGCCCTTGAGTGGGACTATTACGCAGTAAAAAGCAGAACGAAATATATCTTGCAGTTACAAGAAAAAAACCGGTTCTTTTTTTCTGACACAGACTGTATGAAGTTTATTAATAGCTTAGTAAAAAGTTGTTCATTTTCCCAAATTTGATTAAGCTGGAGACATCTCAAAATCTTTTATTTACTAAAAAGAAAATATTTTGTGATTTTAATAACTCTTATAAAGACAACTTTTTATTGCTATATCATTACAAAAAAAAAAAATATATATATATATAAAAATTCCATATATTTCGCTCCACCTTAGAAACATATTTATATACATACATACATTAATACGTAACTAGATAGACCCATCCAACCAGCTGAGTCCGTAAAGTTTACAATTAGGACGCTCCTAGTGTGCTAAAGATAAAAGGGTCTTTAGGACAAAAAGGTTTTAAGGGGTTAGGGGTAGTCAGAATTTTCAAAAAATTTGATTTTTTTTTGCATTTACTTAAAGTATAATATCTTAAACATATTGTGTGAAAATTTGAAGTGAATCCGACAAATACTTTCCGAGTTATTCAACAATTAACAAAGGGCGCTCGGGCTTTCCGGAGCGTTCGAGAGCAAGTTGCTGGATGCTGCACGTATGAAAGTGGCAGATAGCGCTCTAACGACAACACTCGGGAAGGTAAAATGCTACGTAGGCAACAGCAAATCGATATTTTGGAAGCTGCTATGACGGCTGAAGAACTATTATATGGCCCAGGAATGGAGATGACACAGTTAAGTAATTAAATAATTCGTATAACTCTACAAAAATCGATAGCAAAACTTTAAATGCGTTGGTTTTTTTCTCGAAAATCTGAAAAATATTTCCTGAGGTCGCCATATTGTTAATTTTGGAAAAAAAGAGCTTCAATCAGGGACAACATTATCTATTAATAAAACTAATTTCTCTTGTCCGATTGATTATAGATGAGTCTCCAAGGGCTTGTGATGATCACCGCAAGGGACTTCTGGAGAAACGGGCTCCACATAAACAGCTATAACTTTTACAATTATTAATTTTTTTTTGAAATTTTGCTAAAGTCAAGTCGAAAAAGGATGTATTAATGCTATGTTTTTATTTTTGTCAAATAAAGCAATTGACTCGGGCCTCTGACTACTCCTAATCCCTTAAAGGAGCATAACCGTCAGGGAAAAGAAAATTTTCAATATGTACCTATATAGGAGCATCTCAGAAATATCATACCATATATTTGTAGAGAACGACCGAGCTTCGTTTTCGGCCATGTTCAGCCACGAAATTTCGGCCAAAAAAGAGTCGAACTTTAAGGAGTTAAATGAGTAATTTCCGCATCCCATACAGCTCTTTTATCTAAGCCCCAAACATTCAAGTTAGACTCGTCTATGATTTTTTGAAAACATTTTCTTAGATCATCCAGAGACAATCATTCCCCAACTAGTTTTTGCGACTATTTTATTTGTTTATAATTTATATGTAATAATTGTTTTATAAAAAAAGATTAAATAAAAGAAATTTCACATAATTTTAGGAGCAAGGGAGGGGAAAAAATAAATAAATAATAAATAAAATATAATTTTTATTATAATTTGGAAATACGTTGCTTTGAAGTCACTTTGCGTCTTGTGAGGGCCAACAAACTGCCGGTTAAATGCATCTGATTTAATGTTAGTTACTTATATTTCATTATTAAAATCATAATTTCCGGTCACCAAGGCTATAGTAAGGATATTATTAGTTTTTATCAAACATGGTCCGTGTAGATGTGGTTAACTTGTTTTGTTTTGTAAGTTTTTTTATATATTTTATTGTTATTTTATTTTTTATAATAATACTTAATATCATTTGATTGAAACTTCTTAACTTTTTAACTTTGAATGACCTTTAAGTTCGTCGTAAAGGTGCTGCGTTCAAACTCAGTGCCTTCAGATTAGTAGCGCTTTTAAGGAAGCAAAAAAAATGTAGAATTTTTTAGGCTAAATCTGTTCCTTTCCTTGCTTATCAAATCGGGTACCAGTGTCGTACTATCGAAAAGGATACGCGGCTTAAGAAGAGAACTAGTTTGCAATTGTTCGGAACTGCTTTTTTTGGGAGTTAATTAGTGCATGTCGTTCGGTTTATAAATGGCAGGATCGTTGAGTAAACTCGAATTGGCATACAACATCATATGCGCTGAGTTAATGGTTTTCGCGTATGGCTTCAATAAATTTTTGGCATCTCAGAAATAGCATACCAAATAGGGAAGGAATATTTGTAGAGAACAACTGAGCTTCGGTTTCGGCTATGTTCGGCCACAAAATGTCGGCCAAACAAGAACCGAACTGTGCTTGAACATTTCCTTAAAATTTTTTAAATTAAAAATTGTTACAACTTTTAAGTTTGGCACATTTTTAGAATACTGCCATCCATTTTTTTGAATTGCTTTGAAATATTTATCTGCTTCTCCATCGAGTATGGCTAATGAGCAATTGTTTAGTGTTGCAAGTAAGCTCTGTACCGCAAGACTGTGTCGCTAGGAAGATGAAAATGCCGGTAAGCTAATGTTTTTACATTACAAAAATAAATTAAAAAAATAAAATTATTCAACTATACGTATTAAATAATTATTAAAGTGCACATATAAAAATAATTTATTTTTTCTTAGTTTCGCAAGAATATGCAAGCATGAACTGAAACTAATGTGATTGAAACTTAACTACCTGCTTTTGCTTTTTTAATAATAAAAATACTGGAATTTCAAAAAATCATTTATGGTTTATTACTTGAACGCTTCAAAATGTTTGATTCGGTTTCGACTGAAATAAGTCGAACCTTAAAACATAATGAGAGAACGACCTCCATTTATTTGGATCTTTAAGTTCTGCTTCCCATGTATGGAAGCAACTAAGACCCAAAGGTGCGGCGCATATGAGGCTTCATCTTATTTATTATTCAGGCTTGTAAGTGAAAATGCAAAAGCAAACCACGAGTATAAATTTAATTTCGCCCATCAAGACTTGTATGCACTAACTTCAAAACCATGAAATTTCGCCAGCAACTTATTTGGTTTACCGTGAAATGTTGCTAGCAACATTGATTCTCAAATGAGAAGAAACGTGAAATTTATAAGCATTGCTCCAGAAGCATTTGGCAAATTTTGTTAAGAAAAGTGTTTCTAAACAAATTAATACACACACATACATACATATTGACACAAAAAAATATAAAGCAGATTTACTTACACTCTTTGCGAACACGGTTCACCTTCGGAATATGCGAACTCGGCGCTTCATACGCAAACATGTGCATTTTGAATAGGTGTGAAAAAATGTTGCTAGCATGTTGCGCGGTGTTTTCACGGCGTGAACTGTGTACTACTTTGCCGTGAGATACATACATATATACGAATTTCACGCATATCTCACGGCAATGCAACTTGTATGGATATTGACAGCCATTTCACGTGAAACGCGAACTTAGTACTATGTTTTAGAGACAACTGGAGCCTTTGCAATTTTTATGCTGTTAATAGTTTCATAAATTTTGTTATTTGTATGTATACTTTGTTTTCTGTTATTATTATATTGTGTAACGTTGTATTTTTATTGCGGTTTGTTTTCTTAGTTGCTTATTGCGGTTATCGTGGTCCTATAAACAATGTATATACATACATTCATATACTTATATATACATACATATGTGTACATACATACATATCTATATTATATTAATTGAGACTACTTTTGATTCATATACAAGTATAAAAACTATTATATGTGCATATGTTGGCAGGTATGCACTCATGTATGTTTCATTCATAAGTTCATACATACATACTTACATACATATATTAAACTGTATGTGCTTGTTATTACTTGCACTTCTGTACATGTTTTATGTTTTGGGGAATTTAGAGGGGAAAGCCGCCATTTTAAGAATTTTCGTCTGATGCCTGTCGTTTCACACTCTCAAGCATTATTTCGAATAACTGCCACATACATACATACTATATATTGGCTCCAGAGTAAGTACAATTTTGCCAATTTTTTAATGCGAACGATTGAAATAGATTTTTTTTTGTTAAATTAGCACTATTTACTTGTGAATTTAATAGATGGAACGTAGTCAACAATATTTTGAAAATGCAATTTTTTCATATGTACATACATACATGGCGCGGCGGGAAAAAAGAATACTGCGCTGTGGTAAGCTGGCAACGTATACTGGAAACCCTGAGGAGTACATTGTGACAGCAGTGGCTCCTCAGGGATCAGTTCTGGGTCCACTGCTATGGAACTTAATGTATGAAGGGGTTCTAAGACTGGATATGCCCCCTAGAACTAAAGTCATTGGATTCGCGGAATACATCGCGGTGGTCATTGTGGCAAAGCAAATCCACGAAATGGAAAGGATCGCCAGCGAATCAATGAGCATGATCAAGGCTTGGCTAAGGTCTATGAAGTTGGAATTAGCTGAGCATTAGACCGATGTAGTCCTGAAAAGCAGCAGAAAGATAGTAGAAGCTATAAATGTAGATGTTGGGACTGTAACTATTAGTTCAAAACTCGCTATTAAATACCTAGGACTGATGATTGACAGCCGTTTGAACTTCAAAACGCATTTGGAATATGCTACACAACAGCTACACAAAAAAAACTGATAGCCGTCTATCGGCCGTTGGAACAGATCATCCAAAGGTAGATGGACGCATGGGCTAATACCCATTCTTACGACGTGGTTAGAAAGGAACCATGGGGAAACAAACTTCCATCTGAGCCAATTCCTTTCAGGGCACGGGGTGTTTCGAAAATACCTCCATAGATTCGGCCATGATAGTTGACCAAACTGCCCAATCTGCAAGGAGAGGGAAGAAGACGCTGGTCACGTCTTGTTTCAGTGCCCACGCTATGCTCCCGAAATTTGTAGCATACGAATTAAACGCTGAGAATATTATAGATTTTATGCTAAAATCGGGTGATAACTTGAAAGCGAATCTGCGCGCATGTAAAACATATCCACATTGATTTAAGACGCGGGGATATTCGTAGAAGAAATAACTAGCAGCCTATGAGCTAACCAGCCCCGTGAGGTAATTCCTTTTTTGGACTGTTCCGCGGGGAGAGTGGTAGATAGTGGAGAGGTGTTTAGTACGTAGGTGTAGCTGTGAGGCTACAAGTCGTGCATACTGCTATGCCGGTATAGCAGTACTCATGAGAGTTGCCTCTTCATGGGCGTCATCCCGAAAAAAAAACATATACATACATACATTTCTCACTAGAAAAAAAGGTAGTTCGCAGCAACATTATTGATATTCTGCTCAGGAAAAAATTGCTTACTTTTTAAGATTTGAAAAGGCACATTCTAATTTGAGCAAGTCCAAGATTATTAAGTCAGCTGTCAATCAAAGTATTTTCTGTATATGAACAGCTTCTAACATGCAAACCTTTAAAATATACGCGGCATTGCACCTTTGAATATAAATTCGTTGCTATTCTGCGACGTCCGGAATAAGGAAAAAAATATGGCAAAGGAAAGGTGTCAATAAGACATGTGTGTTCCCCTCTCTCTCTTTTTTTTATAATTTATATATGTATGTAGCCGAATGGGTTGGTGCGTGATTACCATTCGGAATTCACAGAGAGATCGTTGGTTCGAATTTCGGTGAAAGCAAAATTAATAAAAAACATTTTTCTAATAGCGGTCGCCCCTCGGCAGGCAATGGCAAACCTCAGAGTGTATTTCTGCCATGAAAAAGCTCCTCATAAAAATATCTGCCGTTCGGAGTCGGCTTGAAACTGTAGGTCCCTCCATTTGTCGAACAACATCAAGACGCACACCACAAATAGGAGGAGGAGCTCGGCCAAACACCTAACAGAAGTGTACGCGCCAATTATTTATTTATTTTTTTATATGTATGTATGTATGTTGCTGTTTATAATATGGTTCATAATATATGTAAAAAGCAAAGTGTGGAGAAAGTGCGCGCGTATAAAAAAAAATTGTTGAAACCACAAAAATGAGCCAAAAATATACCGTTTACTTATTTTTTTTATACCGTTTCACACTATGAAAAACGAAGAACATAATTTTAGAAAATAAGTAATTCCATCCGAATCGCATGGAATATAGAGTATAATATTAAATATATATTTATTTATTTTTAGTTAATTTAATTTAATTTAATTTAATTTTATTTTATTTCAATTTATTTCATTTTATTTCATTTTATTTTATTTTATTTTATTTTATTTTATTTTATTTTATTTTATTTTATTTTTATTTTTTATTTTTTAGAAGTTTAAATAACAATAGCGCTAGCAACGGAGGCTTTCAGCTGGATATAGGAAATTACTTACAACCATCTTTAAGAATTTTTTTTTAATTTTAAATAGTTAGGAAAGGGAGGCCCACCATCTTTTATGTGCTCATCTCAAATTAGTTATAATAAAATATTATCAACTTTTTTTGCAAAAGCACACTTTTATTTTAATAAATTTGCATTAAAAAGCAATAATTTCAATTATTGCATGTATCGGAGTGAAAATAAAATATATTTCTTTCAATATTGATCCCTTCCTGATGCTATTTGTCATTTATTGTCTCGAACGAAGTAAAGTTAGCAGCTGTAAATTAAGAAACATTTAAACATCGATCGCTCATTTGTGCGGTCCCAACATGTCGTATGAGTGATTTTGAGTTTTTTTTATTATTATTATTTCGTGCTTTTGATAGTCATCATCTTACACTGCATACGTCATAAATATAGTGTATGTATGTGCTATGTGTGTAAGCATATTATACTTTCATAATTTTTGATAATTCTATTTGTACGTATTTTGCATTTGATATACATACATACATACGTATGTGTGCATGTGCTTGTATACCATACATATCTATATTTTATATCTGGTTGATTAGCTCATTTCATTGCGGTCTATATTTATTTCGCCGTCGTAGTTTAGTTGTTGTCAAAGCTTGCCGATTTTGTTTGCCGCTTCCATGTATTTCTTTATACTTTCAAGCATGTAGGTATGTATTGGTTGTCTGCCAAATTAAAAACATTTGCATAAAATTAATGAATTACAAACAGGTTGATAAAGTGAGTTGCGAGAAAAAAGACAGAAGCAAAAATGAGCAATATAATGAAAAATAAATGACCAAGAAATTATTGTATTTACGTGAAAAATTAAGTACATACATATGTTTGTATGTATATGTACATAACTGTGTGTATGTGAATATGGCATTAAAAAGGTGCGGTGCTAAAAAAGTACTAAATGCACAATTCTAAGTTAGATTTTGTACAGGGTTTACTTTAGTTTTAACTACCAAGTGTACATAGTTTAACATTATTAAGATTTTTTCGTTATTCTATGAATATCTCGCATGCCGGAAATATTAAACCTATATTAACGGACGCGCAAGCGCAATGAAACTTTCAATGAATGCAAAAATCTATACTACACCTCCACATATGTGTGTGCATATAATATTTATAATGTTTGTTAAATTTTAAAACATATTCGTGCGGTACTGACCCACACTTTACTGCATTGTTAGAACAAAACTTTTTATGTCTACATCGGTGAGCCCAAATAACATTTTTTTCTGGATATATTTTGTTTTTTTTGCAAAACATTTTAAGTCACGATACTATTGCTTTATTTTTGCAATATATGTAGTTTGTCATATTTACTCTTTAAGTCAATATAAATAAAATATATCTGACATTTGAATAACCTTTCTAGAATTTCTTTTCAATAATGGTGAAGAAGATCGATACAAGTTGGCCTCGTGTGTGGATTGAAATGTTCCACAAAAAATCACTCGCTAAATTTTACATAAAAAAATATCTGCCGTTCGGAGTCGGCTTAAAACTGTAGGTCCCTCCATTTGTGGAACAACATCAAGACGCACACCACAAATAGGAGGAGGAGCTCGGCCAAACACCCAAAAAAGGGTGTACGCGCCAATTATATATTATATATATATATAAATTTTACTCTAGGCCGCTGAAAATATTACCATTAATTTAAACTTTAAAATTATTGAATACATATATTTAAACTGTAAAAACCAATCGTGGTGAAGTGGGGCCTTACTACAACTCAAGAATGCCAACATTTCAGATTTTAGGTCTCAAATTGCTCTTCAACTGTGCTACAAATCAATCGTGCACTTCACAATGCATTTATAATTTTAACATTACATATATGCATACATGATTTTCTGTGTTCCAAACAGTCGTTATGTGAGTCAAATTTGACTGTTGGTACCAACACTTATTGTTTGCTATAGGCCAACAACAAGCGGTGTTCAAGCGGTCCCCCATCCAAGTAGTAACCGCGCTCGACGCTGCTTAATTTCGGTGATCGGACGAGAACCGATGTTTTCGGTGTGGTATGGTCAAACACAGCCAAACACCTGACTTACATACGTGTACGCGCCAATCATTTACTTTTATTTTACCTGCACTTTGTTTCGTTTACTGTGGAATTTTTCTCTGCATTGCCATATGATTTCCGAATTCGTATTGATACAATTGCATTTAAACGAATACAACATAGAGCCTGAGAGCCATATAAGGCGTTTGTGTGAGTAAAGAAATTTATTGCATGGTTCGACGTCCAATGTGGATATGAAAAACCAATGTACGAAAAAGTTGTTTTCTGATAGCGGCCATCTCCGGCAGCCAATGACTAATCTCTCAGCGCATTTCTGCTACTAAGGTACTAATAAGAACCATCTGTTAGTATGAAACTGTAGGTCCTTTCATTTGTGGGACAATAGAAAAAATCGCGTCACAAATTGATTAAATGTAATTAATTTGCATTTTTCCTTTTTTTTACATAGATTAGTTGCATATACCTGTTCTGGTTCCAGAGCTTACTCCGGCATGCTCCCTGATTGTTAAGACATTTCTTTTTTGGCTTCCAAATGTCACAAAATATCAGTGTTTAAGTAAATTCGTAAATACGTTTTTTCTTGAAATTGTATATTACGACGAAGCTTGTTTTGCACTATATGTATGTATGTTTGGCTATATGTACTCGTATTATATTTATGTCACTATTTATATAATATGATCACACAGTCGTTCGTACATTGATGCAAATATAAACGTAAGATCAAATGCATTAACCTAAAATGTTCACCATATTCGCTTCATCGTGAAAATTATTGTTGCAAATGCGCCGCACTTGTACAGTATTGTGTAAAACCTAAGCAGTTTTTTCGGGAAATAAGAAATGCTATAACGGTTTTTTTTTATTTGTCTTTAGTACGCATTTTGAAAATGTTTAAGAAATGAATTTATAGCCGATTGGTCAGAATGCCATAAAGTTCTACCGATATTGCATTAGATAAATAAGAGAGTGTACAGTTTAATTGGAATAATTTCAACTCTTTGATTGATAAAGTTTCTTTAGATAAACCGAACTTTGATTCTTTTAAAATTAGTGCTAAAATGTTTTTTATCCTTGAACAATATAACCAAATGACATTTACGAAACTCAATTGGGATATTTAGTTTACACCAAGGAGAATCTATTAAAGGTGGCCCTGTAGCACTGTGACCATCTGTTGTGTCGGAGCTTTTCCGACCACTTGATGTTTTCATCCAAGGAGAGGCCTTGAAGGCCATCTGAAGCTGAAACGCAATGGGAATTGGTAGGGTCCCTGTCCGGCTTTGGACAACAGAGTCGGCATGGACTTCCATTCAACGATCCTGAGTGCTGAGTGCTGTACTTGCTGGTCTGTCCCGACAAAAACAAAAAAAATCTATTAAAGGTGATAGCACTAGACCCGCCGATTTGTTTTTTTTTTCAGCACAAACTGAAATCACAAAAAGTCGTTCCATTCGCACTATCGTCGTATGCTTCTAGCTTCAAATGAATGTCGGCTGTTCAACGCAGTTGGTCCTTTTCTTTTTCTTTTATATTTTTTTCTGTCGTAGCATTCCAAAGTATAAAACGTTGTTGCTGGTCTAGTGCCATCGCCTTCAATCAATGCGCCACGGTTTACACTATTCAATAATAAAAGCTAAGCAGCTTTCTCGTTCCCTCTTGTAGCTTTTTCTATGGATGAATTCAGTTTTGCATAGCTAACACAATAGCTTCATATTGGCGAAACTTGGCAACTTCGCGATCAATTTGAAATTTAGATGGCTGTAGTGATGGATATCTTGTAAAATATCGATCAAACAATTTAAAGTTTATGCTCATTGTCAAGGTGACATTTCACACTAAACAAATTCGTCTGCTGCTTTTGTTGGTTCCATTCAGTTGTAAGTTACAGGGTGTTAACAATGGCAGTCAACCAAGAGAAAATTCGGTACAGTTTTTCTTTGATAAAGGCGGAAATGCAAGCCAGGTCGCTAAAATTGTAAATGGTGTTTATGGTGCCGTTACTGTAACAGCTGATTACGTGCAATTTTGGCTGCGTCGATTTTGATGTTAAAGAAAATGTGGATAATGTCGAAAATGTCGATGAAATCACAGAAATAATCGCCATGTTAGTAGTCGAAGTAGCGCCCAGGAGCTAAAGATCGATCATAAAACAGTTGTAAACTATTTGCGGAAAATTTTTACCTAAAAATAATGCATTTTTTTTGTCTCAAATTAATATTTATTTATACACATGAATATGTACATATGTTATATAAAATACATTTACATTGTCCATAAAATATTTTATTTACATTTAATTTAAATTTATTCTTTAAGCCGTTCAAAGTTTCTTTCCATTTAAATAAAAAAAATGTGTCCCTCCCTTTTTACCAAAAGGGTCAAAAGTCTAATGTCAGACATGAGCAAACGTTTAATAATTGAATAATAATTTACACTAAATTTCAAATAAAAAACTTGAAAAGAAAATATGTTGACAAATGTTTCTACATAATAATGTTAAACAGAGCAAAAAGTAATTTGTTTACAAATTCATATGTACGTGTATGGATATGAAAGTACTTGAAAAACGAGTTGTTGTAGGCGGAATCCCAATACAAATCCTTTCCATATATGAATATATGAATGGCAAAAAATATACTCAGAACTAAGCCAGCCTACTTAAATAGCTACAAACAATCGTCGAAGACTTATTTAATCACACAAATTTTAGGCACAACAAGTAGAACTAATTCAAAAGCCAAAATTAACTATTAGGTATTCTACGAAATTGGCAAAAGTTGCTTACGTGTTTCGCCCGTTTTATGGCCATATGAACTTGTAGTAAATTCCTAATACTGGAATTGAAAAAGAAAATGCCTAGTTAATATTCCATAGGACAAAAGATGCTTAGGTTCTCCACTATACTGTACGCGCGCTCTCGTGTGTGCCAGTCAATCTATTGTGGCTTTTGCT
Organism: Anastrepha fraterculus; assembly: GCA_037575425.1. NCBI lineage: Eukaryota > Metazoa > Arthropoda > Insecta > Diptera > Tephritidae > Anastrepha > Anastrepha fraterculus. The sequence goes on along the minus strand of JAYXIM010018237.1, from coordinate 115,328 downwards.
ACATCACTTTATTTTTTGCTATGGCATTTTTTTTTTTACTATTTGCGTATTCTATTTTAGATAAGATTAAATTTCATTTGTCAAACCCCTGAGCAAAGATAATGTTACGCTCTCAAATGCATTCATGCACACACATATACACTCCATACATTAACAGTAGAAATGGACTTACAAACATACAGCTATAAAATGTCATCATAATTTAAAAAAATTGCCCTGTTTTTCGTAACTTCCATACACAGAAATACATACACATGCATGCATGTCAACATGCACAAACATGTACTCTACTATATTTAATATAGAGCGTGCACATTCATATACATATGTACATACATACGTTTGTTGAGCAATTAGAGAAAATTAGAAAAAATACTCTTTGAAAGCGTAAATTTGTGTGTAGTTGAATGACGTCTATGAGACTATATTGAAGTTCAGGTTGGTGGCATTACATTAACTGCGCAAGCATGTGAATTTAAGATATTCCCGCATACACGTTTGTGGACTTTGAAAAATCAAATGAACTTTAGCGCCTTTTTTATTTCAAAGCAACAAATAAGGGGCTCTAACAGAAAAAATTAGTACCTACTATTATTTAACTTGCGTTGAGATGGATTCTTAAATGGATAAATGCGATTTGAACATAAACTTAATATTTTTCACTGCTTTACAGTCAGAAGAAACTTTTTAAAAGTCCACAGGCATATTTATTTATTTACTTATTAATGAATATAATAGATTTTTATAGGCTAAGTGGACATATTTTAAGGTTAATTGGCAATAATAAAAGAAGGAAGTACAATTAAACTATTTATAATAAATATTCAAAGATTTTAATAGGTGATATTGTGAAAATGAAAAATCTATCTCAACAAATTTAGAGATTTTATTAAACTGAATTAAGGTTCTAGAAATAGGAGCATTCTGAGCATAAAGGGATTTTGAAAGACCAACATAGAAGAACTCCGACCTACACAGAGCTCTGGCAGGAATATTAAAGAAAATCCTCTCAAGAAGCATCGGGCCGTCAACAGCCCCACGGATAAGCTCGAAAATGAAAGATAAAGTTATGATTATTTCTCCTGCTTTGCAATGATTTTAAGTTGGTCAATAAGCAACGCGCTTCATATGTAGGGATAAGATCCAAAAAGAGTAAATTACGCAACGCGAAATGTAAAAATAGTCGGTCAATTCTAGCAGCATGGAAATACTTAAACATACCTACATACATAGTATATGTAAATGTATATCGGTATGGAAATTCAGCAACGTAAATATTAGTAAAAATAATTATTTTGTATACAATTTTGGAAATAGCGGTTTTCTTAAAAAATATAAACTTGTGATTCCACTTTCCACTTTTACGAATTTTAAATATAACAGTATTTTTAATACTTTAGAGCTTTATCAAAACAATAAATTGATAATAAAAATGAACGCGGCTGCCGTGTGCCTTAAGTCTAGTCATTTTGAGCCAGCTTGAGAACAATTTAAGATAGCGTTGTGAGTTTACAATTAGTCCTTGTGTTTTGTTTTGTTAACCGTAATAAAGGTTCAGTTAGAGGTACCCTTTAGAGGTACTCTTTTTACACGATAGATACGTTTCCAAAAAAAATTGTGTAAAAAGAGAATTAAGTGAAAAGGGGTTGAGGGTAGTCAGATTTTTCAAAAAATTGGATTTTGTTTTTTGCATTTTCTTAAAGTATAATATCTTAATAATATTGTGTGATAATTTGCGGTGAATCCGACAAATACTTTTCGAGTTATTCAGCATTTAACAAAGGGCGCTCGTGCGCTCGATAGCAAAACTTTAAATGCATTTTTCTCAAAACTATGTTTTTTGAACTGGTGATCACTGTAACTTAAAATCCGCTTGGCAGATTTCAATATAATTTATACTGCCTTTGAAAAACATAAAAAACTCGTGCGTGATCGAAGGATTTTTTTTTAATTTAATTTTTTTTAAACAATTAATTGTCGGTCTTTTTTCTCGAAAATCTGAAAAATATTTCCTGAGGCCGCCATATTGTTAATTTAAAAAACAAAGCTTCGATCAGGTACAAAATTATCTATTTATTAATCAAGCTAATATCTATTGTCCGATTGATTTTAGATGAATCTCCAAGGACTTGTGCTGATCACCGCAAGGGACTTTTGGAGAAACGGGCTTCACACACACAGCGATAACTTTCACAATTATTAATTTTTTTTTTGAAAATTTGCTAAAGTCAAGTAGAAACATGATGTATTAATGCCATGTTTTTATTTTTATAATAATAAAGCAATTGGCTAGCAAAAAAAAAAATTATTGAAAATCATATTTTTTTCGGGCCTCTGAGCACCCCTAACCCTTTAAATAATTCTTTTTAGAGTTCGCTTAAGAATTTATTGCGGGCTTATACATTTTAATTCAATAAATTATTATAAGAAATAAGTTACATATACTTTGAAAAAACCTCACTCTATTTGCTCTATGTGATTCAAGAAAAATTCATAAAATATTCAAAATCGTTTTGAAACAAAACAATTCGTGTAAAAAAAAAGAATTGTAATTGATTAGAGATGACATGCCGTAATGTCGTGAATGAAATTTGAAAAGGTCGAGCCAAGGAGCACCAGGAGATTTGGTGGCTCCTAAGACACTCAGGCTGAAAAGCCCATTGTATTTAATGTCGTACTCATAACCGTAACCGTGCGGACCAATTAAATTTTGTTTTTTCGCGGTAACCATAAACAGCTGATTGTTGATTTGTTGCATTGCGGTATATAATGCCGTTATATAATATGAATGAATAAATTACTAATTTCCTCGTCATTCTTGTGTTGTTATCTTTTCTTTCTGCGCTTACGGAAAGGACCAATAAAAGACAATACATACATACATGTACGTAAATATCAGCTGCTTATTGCTATGGCAACAACAATAGATGAAAGTAATAATACGTTCACATATCGCACCCTAAATACAAAAGGGTCACAACTCAAAATGTTCCTTCTGCTCAAATATGAACGAGACGTTATCAATAAAACGGTCCGCGGATGACATATGGCAAAAATAAATTTTTTGTTTTTTGGTAGGACTGTTATAAGCTTACATGGCAAATTTCAGCGTGATATGTCACATAGTTTGTTTTCTGTGCTACTGTAAACAAGTCAAGCTCGAGTGTGGAAAATTTTGAGTTGTGACCCTTTTGTATTTAGGGTGCGATATGTATAAGTAGGTGATCTACTTTTTCGCGCTTAACTCAAAATCCTTAGTTAAAAAGCGCGATTTCCCATACATAATTTCTCTCCCAAAATCTGAGATTATAAAATAATCCCAGATAATAAGGATACTTATTGACATACAACCCTGTGTTTTCTGTGTTCTCGACATCTATTATTACGGATGTAAGTAGAAACATCAAAATAAGAACTAAATGAAATGGATGCCGGCAAAGCAAACAGGTCTTTAAGCACAATTCTAATACAATTTTTGTTAAATATTATTAATTAGGGTTTCATTTTACAGAAAAAAGCGTGTGTCCATAAACGTGTTGTCCTCTTATTACTTACTATAAAATGTAATATCGAACTTCGAATGCGTGTTACTGCCATAATGTTTTGCAACCTCAGTAAACGTCGCATACGGATTTCCTCCAAATCTTTATTATTAGCAGCCAATTGTGCAGTTAAATTATCTATTCCTTCTCCTTGTATTTTCTTCATATCGTTAATAATAATTAAAGAAACCAAAAACACCGAATATTCCACCAAAATAATTTCTATGAAGAAAAACCTCTCACAGTAGTATTGACAGCTGATTGTAGATTTTTCAGGTAATCTGCCATATGTGAACGTGTTGATTAATTTGGTGGATTTATAGGTGATTAATGCATATGTGAACGTATTATAAATATCGTTATGGCTAAAACCACGCTTAAGGTTATGGCGTTATGGTATGGCACCTTTAATTTAAATTTAAATGTGCGAAATCGTAGCCAAGTATACTGAGCGTTCTATGGATGAATGTGTGGCGTATGGCGTATGGCTGAAAACATGGGCTACTTGCATTCCTATATTACAGATGTGAACGGATGTTGTTATTGTATATGTATGTACATACATGCCTGGTACACATATGCATGTTGTTGTTGTTGTTAATATTGTCAAAATTTGTTTTCGTTTTTCTTTAGTTCGTTTATTATTAAATTAGTTAAGCCACTACAATGATTATAAAAATTAGAATGAAAACTTAATGCCTATATACAATTAATATACATACAACAAAATCAAATAACAAATACGGCAATTAAACATACATACATATGCATTACGCTATGCAATATCAGTGTAAACAAAATATTTAGCTGCGGCTCTGTGGGAATAAAGGTTACGATTACGATTACATAGTTTTGCATGAACTCCGATAAATTCGAGGATGATTGGGGATGACTTGTGCGTAGATGACCGCGTGCAGCGCCTTTCTTTGACTGATTGGTGGCAAGTGCTCTCGTATCGGTCTGTATACAAATGTCGTCGCATATATCTGGTGCTTAAGTAGTCTTCTACAGGTACAATTGGGTACTATTTCATAAAATGTGTGTGTGTGCGTGCGCGGACAATTGCAATATATATTTTTCCTTATTTATTGATGGATTGATTGGTTGATTGGTGTGTAGGTGCTTGGACAGCTGCAGAAAAACAAAAAAGAAAAAAAAAAGAAAAATAATTAGATTTACTATATTTACGCAGTTTACAAATAACTTTTATTCTTTTAAGGTATGTATGTATATATGTATGTACACTTGTAGATCTATATATGTATGTATGTATGTATGTCGCTACTTCATAAGAGCTAAAAACTGTTTGCTTGTTTTTTGTGTCGGTGCTGCGTTGTGCATGAATTTGTTAAACGAATTTGATTGAGTTTGAACTAAAATGATGTATGTATGTATTTTGAAAACTGCAACTAATTCAAATTCCTTTCATCGGCGTGCATATGTACATGCATACTTAATTATCTTCATTGATATTACTAAAAATAAATTGTATAATATAAATTCAATCATCAATGAACATAAAATACATTTTGTCATTTTTCGAACATCTGGCGTATTTCGTTCAGCTTTGCAATTGAAATTAGTGATCTTTGTACATTCTCACACGCGTTGCACACACACATACGTACATGCATACATAACTATATTATTAGATAATACTTATAAACTTAGCACCTACACCGCAGGCCAAACGAAAAAATTAAATAAAAATCGCCTACATATATTTGGTGGCCCTCATAAGTGCGTCGACGAAAACAATAACAATTTCAATGCTAGAACAATAAAATTACTACGAATACAACTGCATAAATCAATGAAAGTGGAAATTAAAATGTTTGCTTATACTTTTGGGAAATAAGAAAACAAGCAGAAGTCTCCAGTGTAGACTTTTCAAGTTTAACATAAATTTAAAAAAAGGAAATTAAGAATATTTATTTATTAGATGGCTGCAGTAATCGGTACTTTACGAGAAGTAACGATCAAACAATTTAAAGTTTATGCTCGTTGTCAAGGTGACATGTCACACTAAACAAATTCTTTTGCTGTTTTTTTGTCTTATCCATTCAGTTGTGAGTTACAGGGTGTCAACAATGAGAAAATTCGTTACATTTTACAGTTTTTCTTTGATAAGGGCGAGAAATGCAAATGCAAGTCAGGTCGCTGAAATTATTAATAGTGTTTATGACGCCGATGCAGCAACAGCTGATTACGTGCAATATTGGCTGCGACGATTTCGGTTGCTAAAAGAAACAAAAAACAAAGAAAAACAGACAGTTACACATTACATCAGTGGCGCCAGCAAGAGGAAGTAGGCAACAGCGGTAATAGCGCAGACACACCAAATTTAGCGAAGTCCTCAACCATCAGTGCGATCTTTCTGGCAAAAAAATGTGAAACACAGATGGCGCTCCAAGCCGTAAAGAAGGCGTTGTTCCTAAGCAACGACCGGTGGGCATTCCCACTGTTTAGGACTGGTAGCGGCAGGCTAATCACCTACCCTGTCAGAAATCAAAATAGATTAACGAAACCAACGCAACACTGAGTCTTGCTCCCGAAAGTGAACAAGGAAAAAAATAGATTTCTTCTTCCCTAAACTAATATAAAGTTTTTAACAGTTCACAATCCCATATTTTTAGTATAATCACTGTGAGGTTAGAAATCTACTCTTAAATGGGCCTATGAAAAATTATTTACAGTTGTTTGTGCGCTTTAAAGTCGTTATACAGGGTGGGCCATATAGCGTTTGCTTTTTGAACCACCTATTTTTTTGAGAATGGTAACACAAATGACATATCAAATGTGTTCATAATTTACTTAAAGGTTTGACATTTACGAAATGGGACGCTATACGCTTGAACAAAATTGGGAAATATTGAAAACCTATTTCCAAAGTGCTGAGTCTTCTTCTACGTCAATAAGCAAAATTGTCGGATCAGAAAATCCACACGTTACTGTAGAGAAGCAAATGCATCCAGAACGAGTCCCTGTTTGGTGCGGTTTTTGGTCTGGCGGCATCATCGGGCCATTTTTTTTCGAAAATGAGCGAGGAACCGCGGTTACAGTAAATGGCGAGCGTTACCGTGACATGCTCAACGATTTGTTTCCAAAAATTGAAGAGGATGCCATGGACGACATTTGGTTTCAACAGAACGATGCAACTTGTCACACTGCCAAAGCTACACTCGAACTTTTGGCTACCGTTTTTGAAAGCCGAATAATCAGCCGAAATTCCGATATCAATTGGCCGCCTCGGAGCTGTGATTTAAGCCCGTTGGACTATTTTTTGTGGGCAGCCGTTAAGGACAAATGCTATGCGAACCATCCAGAGACGATTGATGCTTTAAAACACGAAATCGAAGTTGCCATTCATGAAATTGGAGCCCAAACAATCGAAAATGTGCTTAAAAATTTGGTTGATTGAATGGCCTACTGTAAAGCCAGTCGTGGCAGTCATTTGAACGATATTATTTTTTATTCATAAATGACAATGTTTAATCTTTAAAATAAAAAAAAGTTCGAAAAAATATTGATTAGTTTTTTTTTATAGCCGATTCAAAAAGCAAATTTTACAAGGCCCACCCTATACTTATACATACACCTGTGAGTTGCTATTATTTTAGCGCAACTGTACATGTTTACATGTTTAACCCCTTTTTACATTTATTCGCGAGCAACATTTGCGTTTTTTGGCCTTTGGATAAGTTAATTAAATAATAATGGAATTAAATCAGCATCACATGGGGCATCTCGATCTCGTTTATTCGAGTGAATAAGTTCGACTCGACTCGTGTATAAAATTAAAAAAAAATATATATAAAATTTATTAAAAAATATTTTAATGTTACCAATAACTAATTAATTTAATGCACATCTCCCAATAAATGTCATTGTTTACCTAAGCAAATAACCCAACAATGGTTGTAGCCTCCTAACAAATGAGCAGGGTTAAGATGGTGAACTATTGCGTTGCATTTCACTGTGGCAGGCGTGGGATAGCCAAAATTGAACGAGCTTAATGGATTTGGGCAATCATTCGCATTTCATATCAAACATTTTCGACTTGGCAGCAGTGAACTCCCCAGGCTGTCACCGCGCAAAATTCGCTGGTTGCTTGTATGGACAAGAGAAAGAGCGCCATTACATACATACATATGTACAAAGGTGTACGCATATAGATATGTACATATGTACATAAGTAAATATGTATGTATATACTCGTGTATATTTACAAGCACACATTCGTCCAGCTCGGTACGCCGAAGCATCAAAAGCATCAATGAGTGTTGTGTTTTTCTTCTGCTTGGTCGTTAGACTATTTTAAGACGGATTCTTATTTGGCATATAAATTAAGCACAACCAAAAACATAAACAAACTGAGATTCATTTGAAAGACTTTTGCTGAAACTTAACAGAAAGTAAAAAATAGGAAAAATTAGAGAAAACTACAAATCATACACATACATACATACATGCCCACATATTCAGTGCCTATCATTGTTTAGAAGACTAGCCATGAAAGCAACATTCTGAAAAATGTGAAGAAAGCAAATAAGGCAAAATGTATAAATTCAAAAGCGTTATGAAATGGATTCTATTAAAATATTTTGTTATCGTTTGCTCGCCACTTGAGCTCAATACCACACAGGGCAAAAGGCTGCGGTGGCGTCGAAAAGTGTGCAGATTCACCAGATTTTAACTAAAAATTCAAAACTGCGCAAAATGTTCTACCCTCGCTATCCACAATCGAGGCGCTATGTTAAAATTAAAATTTCAACAAAACGTAAATGGATATGTATTCGTTTGTCTGACTTCATTTAAATGCGAATCTCGAGTAAACATCTATAGATGTTTATAATTTAATAAATGCTCATACATGCATACATACATACGTACTTATGCACAACTACGTACATACATATGTATGTACATATGTAAATATACGTGCGGTTGAATTATAATAATTTGTAGGAGCAGCTGTAAGCACAACGAAGCCATAGCTAGGTATGTACGTACATACATCCATATGCACATACCAGTATGTGGATATGTGAGATACAGGCATTTTTTTCATGTAATATAAAACAGAACACTTGAATATTGGCCATTTTACTTGGCTTTGCAATGCTCATATTTACTTATGAAATATATTCACATACATACAATTACATACGCACATACATATGTACATGTGTATATGTATTCATCTAAGTGATTGCATTTCACTGCAGTTTTGTCGCAAAATGATACACATAATCTGTTGTACATAATCTACCAAATTTACCAGAAAGTTGTAAATGTTGAGCACTTTAACAGGCCTTTAACATACCTTTGTACATAGACATGTATGTGTATGTATGCAAATGCAGCCCAAAATCTAACAAAATTTCACACTACATATATTCAGCTTCCCAAAAATATTTTGATAACAGATACATATTTTAAAAGAGTTTAAAATTGTTAATGTTGTTTAAGGCTAAGCAATCGTAGTCCAAATTTAGACAGCATAATGTGCTTTATTGCACTTAAATTGCTTTCATCACGGTTGTCTTCGTTAATGCTGTGAGACTCTGCAATTGAATTCCTTAATCTGTCAAGTCTGTGTTCGATAGGGGTAACAACAAAGGGGTAATAGGTACACGATTGCTTTAAGTCTGTAAAATGAATGTGGTTGTGATTAAATTGTTAATATCTCTCTGTCGCTCTAATTTCTACTATTAACCCTCATTTTTGTGCTTCTATTTATGTACATATGTGTCTGACTATGCCTATATTTATCTACAAGTTTATTTTAGTTTAAATTTTAGTTTTAATTTCTCTTGTGTACGGCTACTTATACAGGTAAATTTAAATATTAACGTTTTCTAAATTGTTAGTTTTAAGTTTGCAATACATAAACATAATTGATTTCGACTTTTGTAACTTCCACCAGCGTTGTATTATAAAGGGTGGTTAAATTTCAAGGGCCGATGTTGACTGTGAACCACATCTAAACGTCAAGTTTTTTTCTGCATTTTATTTGACATTTTTCAATTTCACGTGGAAAGATACACAATCGAGCAACGCGTTAAAGTTATTCAGGCTTATTATGAAAACGGGCGTTCAAATCAAAATGCATATCGCGCACTTCATCTTCAGTGATGAGGCACATTTTCACCTCAGTGGATTCGTCAATAAGCAGAATTGCCGCATTTGGGCGAATGATAATCCAAGAGTGATTGCCGAAAAACCAATGCACCCACAAAGAGTGGCTGTTTGGTGCGGTTTATGGGCCGGCGGTATCATTGGGCCGTATTTTTTCCAAAATGAGGCCGGTCAGGCAGTTACTGTGAATAGTGTTCGCTATCGTGAGATGATAACGAACTTTTTATGGTCCGAATGGGAAGATATTGATGTGAACGATATGTGGTTTCAACAGGATGGTGCCACTTGTCACACAGCTAACGAAACAATGGCTCTTTTGCGCGAAAAATTTGATGGGCGAATAATCTCACGTCGCGGCGATGTCAATTGGCCGCCAAGATCATGTGATTTGACACCGTTGGACTTCTTTCTTTGAGGTTATTTGAAAGAAAAGTTGTACGTCGATAAGCCAGCATCAATTCAAGAGCTAAAGGATGAGATAATTCGGCACATTAACGGCATAGAACCTCAATTATGCCTCAGCGTAATCGAAAATTTGGACCATAGGTTGGAGGTGTGCCGCCGAGGCCGCGTCGGCCATTTGGCCGATATTTTGTCCCATACGTAATTGAGCCTTATCAATATTATCATAATAAAGAGAAATGGCAATAATTTTGTATTTTATTCAAAAGCAACACTGACCCTTGAAACTTAACTACCCTTTATACGATTTAAAAAGCTTACAAATAATGATTTCTTAAATAAATCAATTAAAAAAAAAAAAAAAAAATGAAATACAAAAGATAAAAAGTAAAATAAATAAAAAATAAAATAAAAGCAATAACATAAATAAAAACTAAAATTAATAAAAAAATGAAACAAAATACTTGAAAGACTTACAAATGCAGTATGATTTCTTAAATGAATAAAATAAAAAATTAAATTAAAAAAAAGAAATAAAAAAAAAATTAACAAAAGAAATAAAACATAAAAATAAATAAAACAGATAAAAAAATTAAATTAATAAAAAAAAACAAAATAAAACAAAATACTTAAAAGTGTACATATAGCCTGATTTCTCACATAAAAATATAAAGTAGGCAAAATGAATAAAAGAAATAAAATAAATGAAATAAATAGAGGGAATAAATGAGCAAGTATTGTGTACTTAAGTTATTATAAAAAATTAAAAAGTTTCCATTTTATAAAGGTATTTAATTCTTACATACATACATACATATATTTTTTATGATTTAAAAAGCTCGATTAAAAGACGTCTACAGGTGGCGCGATAAAAATGTGTCGAACCCAGCCTGCGCATTTTACTAATCGTTTTTTTACAAGCAAAAATAAAAATTCTTGAATGTGGAATAAAATGTCGACGTAATTAAGCACATTGTACTGCATATCAAATGGTTTTAAAATTAAAAACTGGCATGCCCACTGCGGCTATGATAAACGATATTGTTAGATACGGCCTCATATAAGATTTCTCGGTTCTCATTAAATTGCATAACTCTCTCGAAAGTGACTTGCTTGGTGTAAAATCTCGTTTGGTTTCGAACGGCTCAGAGAGGCTCCTACGTAAGCTCAATGCAAGATTTGTGCCACGCAAGCTGGCAGATGACGGTAACGCACCTTCTACATATACATACGTAATCAGACAAGAATTTTGTGAGTAAATTTTTGATAAGAAGATATTAGCTTTAATAAAAAAACAGAAAATAAATAATTGGCGCGTACACATCTGTTAGGTGTTTGGCCGAGCTTCTCCTCCTCCTGCAGTGCGTTTTATTACTATTTTCAATAATATGTTTTTAAAACTCTTGCATAACCGAGGTTTTTTGTTTTTTAGCCTTAGGATTGGAGGCCTGCCATTTTAAAACTCATTAAGCGCGCATACATACGTACATACATACATATATATATAAATATATATCTAATATACTATGATAGATGTAGGAACTAAGTATGCTAATGAATAAAAGATAACGAGTTGATTTGCCGTTATTTTAGTATGGTTAACAGAAAATTCTTGGCATTCTAGAAATATTATATTACATCGTACAGTCCGACTGATAAGCAGCAATAGCAGCAGCAGGTGACCAGATGGCCATTAGTCAACCATTACGAGTAATTAAATTCATTGCGGAATACAGATATGCGCTCTATACATATAAAGCTTTTATTGGGATTGGCCTCAGCACTCCCATGAAATTAGTTTTGCATTCTGACATGCATTCTTGCAAATGAAATTAGCCATTGTAAAAAACATGCAAATAACTCAATCCTTGACCAGTGCCTGCGTATGCATGTATGAATTATACCAACAAATAAACACGCTATACCTACACACACACACGAACGTGCCTAATCATTCTTGCCTAAATCATAAAGGAAACTCTTTTCTTACGTTGTCCATTATCCAAGAGTGTCCCCTTCTTCGCATTCGCCCACCCTCAGAGCACAAAATTACGTTCCTTCTCCGTTGGTAGAGTTTTATTGACGAACGACACGATAGCCGAAGCTGGTTGATGAATATCCATATCACAAAAAACATGGCATTGATTATCTTTCGATTTTGGTGAATTGCGCGCCACAAAAGCAAATATGGTTTTCTTGAGCGCTCCAACAGCGGTGGTATTCTTGACACTGCCGTCCTCCTCCGTCAACTGAATGGCCCAGAGACGATGATCTGGATCTATGGCACAAAACGAGATGCTTTCGCCGGGATAGTGTTTCCGGAAAAACTTCTTTCGCGTATTGTCGGTGAGTGTAATTCCTTGTTGAGTCACCTTGAAGTGCACCTCTGTTGGTATGGGTAACGGTTGTTGGGCGTACAGCTGACGTATGGCTTTACGGATGGCCTCTTCGCCAGTCAGAGATTCGGTGTCACATGAGTAGAGCCACAGTACATTGCAGGCGGCACCTTGCATCAGTAGTTGTTTTTGCGCACTTGTCGGCTCAATTAACGATGGTACCAAATCGTGATCAGGTATACGTAGCAAACACGGCAAGGCCAATTTGTTGATTGAATGCTCGTAAATGAGTGCCGAAAGTGATGTGAAAACTGGCTCATTGGCGCAGCTCTTCAAGCGGACGCCGTGTTTCGTGGGCTCTATAAGGAAGTGGCGCACCAAATCGTCGGGTTGACCGGTAAGTTCGCTGTTTGGGGGTGGTTGATGTACACGCACTACCAAACCATAGTTGTCCTTATACGTGGTTGAGTTGCGCACAATAAATGTGCCTGGTTCAGCGTGCAGCAGCAATTGTACGGCTTCTTCGCGTGACAAATTCGGCTTGTACCAGTATTTGGACGAGTCTTTGGCAAATTTGACCAGATGTGCAGCAACCTCCTGTGGTTCACTATTCACCAATGACATGTTGGAGTCAAGGCGTGGACGACAACTCGTCCGGTAAATGGTCTCCGAGGAGTAGTTGTGCAAGTCGAGCATTGATTTTCCATTTGGCAAGTCGGGACGCTGCGGTACTGGGCTGTGCGAATAGCCCATGGGGCTGTTTTGGCCATTGTATGCACCATGTGGCGTGCGTGGCGTAACGGGAAACGCGGGCGTTTCGGGACGTGCGACATGTAATGGCGAAGGTGAAATCTTACCAGCCCCAACCGCATTCGTGGCCGCAGTCGCAGTTAACGCTGGGCTAACTGGCAACGACAATGACGACGCCATCGGGTGATCCGTAATTGACAATTCTGGTTCGATTGTATTGCGGCTTTGATATGTGCTCGTAGCTGTGGTGACTTGCTTACTCGTCGTGGCATAAATGGGCGATGACAAGTCGTTACGGCTGCGTGCAACAACGGCGGCCCCCAATGAGCTACGATTATTTGTTGCATACTCGTTGCCGCTGTCAAAGCCATAACCAGGCGCATTTCCATTGCCATATGCGGCATACTCAGGCCGCCGCTGTTGCTGCAGTTGCGTTGGAGACAATGATGGCGAATATTGCCTCTGCGACGGTTTCACTACACGCCGCTCCACCGTACTGTAAAGCGATTCGAATTGCTGTTGCTGCGGTTCTTGCGGTTGCTGCCGCTGCTGCTGTGTTCGCGATTGTTGCTGAGCAGCTGCGAACGGGCCGCCTGCCTCTCGACTGGCATTCGAGGAGCTAATTGTGTGATAATTACGTTCCACATATGTTGCATTGGCCGTTGGTGTGGCGGCCTCGCGCATAACTGGAATATCCCGAGTGCGATATTGCTGCAGCTGTTGCAATGACGTTCGATCTATGGTGTGAGCGCGACGTGGGGGCGCTGGCGCATCATCCAAATTTAAATTTATCTCGAAATCATAGTTGAATTTACGCGAATTTGGTGAGGTGCCCAAGCTACCGCCGCCACCATTAGACATTGGTGTTGATCCGGCCGATCGGTAATGCTCCCGTAACACCTTTTCACGACGCTCGCGCAATAGCTCCTCAAAATCATCGCGTGGCTGAGTTTTGCGAACGTGGATGCTGCCGTCGATAGCATCGCCAACATCAAAATTGTTGCTACTGTTGCTGCCATACATGTAGTCGTTGTTGTTATATCTCCTAGTGCTACCGTAGCCGTTGTTGTAGCCGCTAATGTTGCCATTTAAAGTGTTGCCGTGGCCGCTGCTGCTGCCGGCGGTAGCGTTGAAAGCGCTGCCATTGTCGCTTCCATATTTGTAGTGGTATGTGTTGGAAATTGTGTTCGTATTGGTGGCTCCGTTGCGCGTAGGTGATCGGCTATTGAGCGTTTTGCGCACCAATATTGGACTGGTGAGACGTGGTTGCGCTTTAATAGGATTTGCCGTGTCCGCGCTACTTCCCGATGCCGATGCTTTTGTATTTGCTGTTGTTGATTTTAATGTAGCTGTTAATCCGTTGTTGTTTGCACTTTTGTAATTAGTACCGTAATAATGATCAGTGCCTAAATTGAAATTCACATCCGCTTTCGACGGCGATGAACTTGAACCGAAACCGAAATCGAGAGCACCGCTAGAACCATCACCAACGCCATGTTGACTACGATAGAGTCCACCAGTTCCAGTGCCAACACTTGTACTGCGCAATGGCGTCGATGACTTATTTATTTGGCCGTAACTAAATGGCAACGAATTTTCACGCGCGTGATATGGTATGGCACTATTGTTGGTGTTGCTGTAGTTGTACCTGGTGGCTCTAGCCTCTTCACCACTGTCCGACACGACGGAGAAATCATCGTATGGCGACCGCATAGTTCGCGAATATTCACAAGACTGATTCGTTGAGGCGATTGCTTCGGTGTTGGCATCTAGCTGCTAGCAGTTAGCACGCAGACAAGGAACATCTATGTATATGCATACTTACATACATATATGACGCTTACAGACACCGACCCACTCACAGATACAAATACCTCAACGCAATCTGGGTACGAGTATCTTTTCGCTTCGTTCCGACAGTTCGCCTGCTAGTTTTTTTTTTGTATTTCTTGCTACACTGAGACAAAAACAAACAAATAAATGTTTTTAAAATACAACAGCGTATAAATTTTGTACTTTATGTGGTTGTAATTGGTTCATATATAAGAATGGCTTATATATTCAAATGGAATGGAAATTTTGAAAGTAATTCGTGACGTAATTTAAGATGACTTGTGAGAGAGAACTGAGAAGAATGCGTCTAAGAAGTTATTGTAAGCACAAGAATAAAAGATAGGTAATGGTAGTGTTATGTCGAATGAAACATTTTTTAATAAAGAAATTTCTAAAATTGTGCCGGCTTAACAACTAATTCTTATAATTCACTCAACCGTGGTGCATGCATACAATGACTGCCACCGACGTCGATGCGCTTATGATCGACATATTGGCTGATAATCTTGCATTATTGAGTTCCAACTCTATTTCGGACACGAGCTTTTCGTCGAAATGATATTGTAGAAAACGTTTCTTCCCCTAAAAAAACCTTTCTCTGATGATATCGGTACAGTACCGAATACCTTCAAAGCTGGAGCGTTTGTATAAGTATCAATTATTAAAAAATTCTTCATAATGGATAATATTGTTTTAGATATTTCCTTATTACCTTAAGCCTAAGACATACTATTTCTCTGAGTGTACCGAATTGTTGGCATAAATACATGCACTGAAGTACTCATCCCCACTTTTTCCCTCCTTTCTATGCCTGTACCAACATCAGTGCACAGTCATTCACGGGTACACACATATGTACATATGTATGCACATATTTACGGTTGACTGTGTTCTCCAATATTGAAAGCTTGATTCCCCCATATGCATATGTATGTATAAATTCACGTACATACATATGTATATACATGCAAGTACATTTTCTTTGGACTTGGCGTTTATTGAAATGAGTAGGCCTTCTTTAATGGTATTGGAGAGCAAGATAGTAGGTTTCTCGGCTACGGTCTGTGTAAAGGTGTTTAGGTTGATTGCTTTGTAGTGCTTTAGCTGATATTTTTTATTGCTTTTCTGATTTTGGTACCCAGCCATAGTGATGTCATCCCCACGCGCACAATCATAAAATTGTGCCTCTTTATTCTGCTTACTTTCGGATTGAGAGTTTTGAAGCGCTCTCCGGCCTGCTTGTGGGACACTTAGTTTGTTTCAATACAAGAAGGCGGAGGTGCATACATACATACAATGCACAGATGAAGTGGTATAAGTGCTCTATCTATCTGTTTGCGGCAAATTGCTCATCTGGAATATTTCAACGGCCTGGCGTTTGTTGACGACGTCTCCACTCCGTAAAATACGTATCAATACCGGGATCTTTGTGGCGGCTATGATTCTATGTACTTGTTTTCCTAGCTGTGCATTGTTGAACTTTGCAATCAATTTAAAATGTTACAGCTGCATAAAGCACGCACCATCGAAAATATCATATTTGTATTGTTTTTGTTCGCAGTTCGCATTAGAGAGGAGAAACGTTTGCATACATACATATGTACACCGTGCATACACAGAGCTAACGGGGTGCACACATAGGAAAATAAGTTTGAGTGTGTGTACTTACGTTCACATGTATGTAGGTATGTACATATGTATATGGACTAATTGAGAAATAATAACCAATTTATTATTTTAACGAAGGCTTTTACTTTCGCCTACTAACGTCAAATTTTAGGGGATGTGTTAAATTATGTAAATACAACGATCGTGTTTGTTTCGAGAGCGTGTATTAAGAGAGAGAAGATGCTTTGCACACATTCATACGCATAATGTAACCATACACAGGTACTCATATGTGAATTTATGTGTATGTGTACGTATATTTACGTATGAACTCGTAGGTGGTAAACGCAGCCGCAGTTATTTGTCATGTTTTTGGCATTTTTTAGACCTCGTAATATTGAAAATGTTTGCTTGAAAGCGTCCACATGCATACACATGTACATACATATGTATGCGTGTATGTACATATATAAGTTCTTTTATTTACAAATATGCGTATCATAGAATTAACCATAGAATTAACTTTGTAGGTACGTACATATGTACATGCATGCGAAAGTATTTGTATGTGCATACCTGGGAAGGTGAAATTTAAATGTGTGTGTTTTGAAATTATTCTACTTCGTTGAACACAAAAATTGTTAAATCTTAATGACATCATTAAAATATCATTGATGTTTGGTTCTAATGTTTTCGCATTGTTAAAAGTATAGCTGTATGTATGTATATACGAGTATGTATGTATGTATGTATACACGCATGGAAAATGATCATCATTAAGCATTTACATACAAATGTATATATGTATGTATATGAACATATACATAATTTTACTTACAAGTAATGTACGAATTGTTTCATCATCTTAATGCACATTTTAAAATACTTCAAACTTTTTAAGTTATTACCAGGCCCGACGAGGGGGGTGTGGTTCGGGGACTTTTTACCCCGGGCCCGGAGTTCTCAGAGGGGCCCGGACTCGAGAGTAATTCGAATTATATGAATTAGACATATGTATGTAATTGGAAATTGTATGCTTTGTAACACATGGGCTGAAAAGTCCCGGGCCTAAGACAAAGTTGGTACTAGTTTTAGTTTTATCGCATTCACCTACATATTTTTCATATATTTCATGATATTCTATTCATTCTTCTTCTTCTTCTTAATTGGCGCGATAACGCTTACGCGATTTTGGCCCAGTTTAATAAAGCGCGCCAGTCGTTTCTTTCTCGAAGCCAAGTCCTTCTCCACCTGATCTTTCCAACGTAGAGGAGGCTTTCCTCTTCCTCTGCTACCACCAGCTGGTACCGCATCAAATACTTCCAGAGCCGGAGCGTTTGTGTCTATTTGGACGGCATGACCCAGCCAGCGTATCTTTATTCACTGCGCTATGTCTATGTTATCGTAAAGCTCATACAGTCGCCGTTCCATCGCCTGCGGTATTCGTGGTTGCCAACGTGCAAAGGTGTACAAATCTTGCGCAGAATCTTTCTCTCAAACACTCCAAGCGTCGCTTCATCGGATGTTGTCATCGTCAACGCTTCTTCGCCATACGTTAGGACGGGCATGATGAGAGTGTTAGTTTTGTTCGTCGAGAGAGCACTTTACTACTCATTTCCCTACTTAATCCAAAGTAGCACTTGTTGGCAAGAGAGAGTTTACGCTGGATTTCAAGGCTGACATTGTTATCGGTGTTGATGCGGGTTCCTAAATAAACGAATTCTCTTACAACCTCGAAATTATAACTGTCAACAGCGACGCGAGTGCGCCAACTGTTTTAGCCCCTGGTGACGCTCAAGCATGCATATCCAGCAGGCTTATATGTGAGCGTGTCGGGTGACACTCGTACTTGCTTCGTGTCACACATACTTGTTGTCGGCTTTTGCATGATGAAAATCAAAAATTTTAGATATTAGCGTCAAGCACCCGACACGCACACATATAAGCTGCAGAACATGCATGCTTGAGCGTCACCAGGAGCTATTTGTTTGATGACAGGAGGTACTTCGTTTTGTCCGCGCTCACCATTCGCTTCGTTCACAGACCCATTCGCTTTGCCTCTATTCTATTCATTAGTTCGTGAGTTATTGTGCTAAGAGTCATCGCATGAGCATTGGAATATGAAAAAGCTCTGTTCAAAGTCGGTGCCGCGTTTGCACACTGTTTTGTTTCATCAGGACAACGTACCGTGCCACAAGTCAATCAAAACAATGGCGACTAATAGCTGTTCGCAGACCTAAAAAAATGCTCGTGGGTAAGAAATTTTGCTCGAATGAAGAGGTTATCGCTGAAACTGAAGCCTATTTTGAGCCAAAAGATAAATCGGTCTACAAAAGTGATATTGAAATGTCAGAGCGCCACTGGAATGATTGTCTTGTTCTTGATGGAAATTACGTTGACGAATAAAGCTAATTTTGAACAAAAAAAAGTGTTTCCTTTGTTAGCCCCGGGGCTTTTCAGCCTATGTGTTTCATATGTGGAAATTTTATGAAGAAAGCAAAGAATATTTTGATTAATTTCATGCCAACAGGATTAAGGTTATGAAATGGGCAACATAGTTAGTGCGTAGATCTATATGCAACATAGCATCTTTGAGGAGACATAAAAAAGCTGTACACGTCAAGAAACCATCCAATATCGGGCCGCGTTGAGAAGTTTTCATAAAAGCTATCTGGAAAGCAGAAGGCACGGAGAACGATGCCCCACTGTCGGGACAGACTAGCAAGTGCAGCACTCAGATACAATTAAATTCATTGTACTGCACTCGGATTCCCTTTTTAATTTTCTTTAAATTTACTCGACCTCCGAAGAAATCTGAGTAGATCTTGTGGTGCCAAGGAGCCAAGGTGGTCGTTTCTTAATACATCAGTGCCAAAGACCTCAAGCCTGATTCGAGCGAAGGCGGAGCAGACGCACAGAAAGTGGCCCGCCGTCTCATCCTCCTCTCCACATGCTGGCCAAAGCGCACTGTCTGAGATGCCTACCTTTTCCATGTGCTTTGCCCATAGAAAGTGGCTCGTCATCAGTCCAACCTGCCTCCTGCCTCTGCTTAGTGGCAGGAGGAACTGCGACAGTCGGTCGGACATGACAGGTAACATCAGTTCCAGCCAAGCTCGCTTGTGGGTTAGAGTAACCCATTTGCTAACCGTGGCTTTGATGGCTGCAGACGGGAGAGGCAGAACGGGCTCCGGGCCAAAAAAGTTGGCCTCAGAGCCTATCGTGGCTAAAGAGTCAGAGATCTCGTTACCCCCAATACCCACGTGTTCCGGGACCCATGTTAGCATCAGGCTATTATGTCTACCGACATAGTTCAGCCTGGATTTACAAGACTTGACTACCCCTGATGTGGTTGGGGGGCTGTCAGCTTGGCTGTCGCTGCAGACACATATAGATCGGCCTCTCCATATGTTTTCCACAACAAAGTTCATCGCTTCTTGAACAGCATACACCTTCGCTTGAAACACAGATACATGCATTCCAAGAGCAAAGTGCAGTTTTGTCCCGCTGGATTCCACGTAGACCCCAGAGCTGGAGGCTGTGCTCGGTCCTGGAGCCATCCGTGAAAATATGAAAACAGTGTTTGCCGATCTCATTTTCTGAGTTTGACCACAGTTGAGCCTCTGGCAGCACCACACTATATCTCTTGTCAAGCACAACTCTGGATGGCATGGAGTCAAGGGGCACGATGCCCATATGCTCCCCGAACATACTCAGCCAAGGACTATCACTCCAGCAGCATTCCCCTTACATGTATGGGGATTGTTTATGCTGCTACAACAACAACGACGATGCCCATATTTAGGTGACTTAACACTTCCCTGTCCCAAAACAAAAATGCAAAATTGACCGACAAGTCCAACAGGGTTTTTTGAATAATTTGTTTTTACTTTATTATCGTACCAGCACGTCCAGTGCAGAAACTGTACAGTTCCGTTACGTCCAGTCAAATAATTTGCTTTAGGAGCTTCATATACCCCTGACGCACATATGGCTCAGGAACGTATCAGTGCTTATCAGGTGCACGTTTCCTGAACCATATGTGGCTCAGCGGACAGGGAACGTGTTAATACCTTGCCACCGCCACGCTGTTATAAAAACGAGTGAATTTTTAGCAAAGTACTGAATTAAAGTTTTAACACTATCAGAACAAATTTAAGTTTTTAAAATTGCTAAATTTTTTTACTTCACATTTATGGACATACATACATATGTACATATGACCACATGTATGAGGTATGTATATTAGGTTTTTTTTTGCGAACGTAAATTGAATTTACATAATTTTTGTTTTTTGGTGTAATTCAAAATCTTAAAATAAAATTTAACACATTTGATCCTAAGTGTAATTTTAAAAATATTTCAGTTTTCAAAGAAATCGAATGGTATCGCTATTTTCGTATTCGCAACTGTGATGCATAGGCACATACACACATATACATGCACATATACACTTGCATACACTTATAGCTAGAAACAAATAAATCAGCTTATAAGTTAGTTCCCAATGTCAGCCAGTTCAGCTACTGTACACTCGTATATGAGTGACAAATACTATACGCGCACATACATACATACATTTGTTTATATAATATATGCACACATATATGTATGTATGTAAGTGCTTACTAGGCATGCCAATCGCCCCTTGCCAATGAAAAACGTGCGTTGTTTACTTTTGAATATTGTGTCTGTTTACATTTCACCCTGGCGATCAGTTTGTGAGTTGCGTCTACAGTAAAGTTGGGATGCTCGAATGTTTGCTGCTTTACGTCATTTACGATGGTGCGGCTGATAAAGACGTGGATCCAAAAGCAGACCCGATTTGATAGCACTAGATTTAGAACTTTTTCTAAATTTAAGCGCAAAAAAAAATGAAAAATGGTGTATATTATATTACTTTTTATATTTATATTATGTATATTATTTCACGTAAAAGATCAATGGTTTCGTTGCTTGTGTGGCACGCAGCACCGTCTTGTTGAAAATAAACGTTGTCCAGATCAATACCATCCAATTCCGGCCATAAAAATCGTTAATCATCTCTCGACAGCGCAATCCATTCACAGTAACTGTTGCTCCAGCTTCATTTTCGAAAAAGTAAGGTGCAATGACTCCGCCGAACCATAAACCGCACCAAGCAGTCACTCGTTAAGGATAGAGAGGCTTTTCAACAATAACTCTTGGATTTTCTGAGCCCCAGATCTGACAATTTTGCTTGTTGACGAAGCCACCGAGGTGGAAATAGGCCTCATCACTCAAGATGATTTTTCGATGGAATTCCGGATAATTTTCATGCATTTGAACGACCCAATCAGCAAAGACACGACGTTGTTCATCGTTGATGATCGGCCGGCTTGAGTTGTTGTGTTAACTGAACTTTATAAGCCTTAAGACCCAAACCTTTATGTAAAATATGGTGTAATGACGTTTGTGGAATGCCTAATTCCAAAGAACGACGAGGAATGGACAAACCTGGGTTTTCTTCAACACTTTCGGCTACAACAGGCATATTTTCGGCTGTTCTTGAGCGAAGTGCACGGGTTTTATTCTTCACATCACTAACTTGTCCCAACAGCTCGAATTTTTCCACCAATTTCTGTGTTGCGGTCCGACAAGGTGCTTCACGATGACTCAAAAATGTTCGAGTTTTACGAACCGTCTCTGCCCAATTTTCACCATTTTTATAGTGAATTTTAATAATTTCAATACTTTGTTTCAGCGTGTATCGTTCCATTTTTATTAAGGGCGTAGTTTTAATTGTCAAATATCAAAAAATGGCAGCTTCAAAAGTGACATCTACCAAAATAGCGGGGTATTCAAAATAACACCTGTTATTGGAAAACCCTTTAGTCTGATTACATTAAATTTGGGTTTTATGACGAGAAAATTTTTCAAATTAAGCAATTCGTAAACTCCCAAAAATGATGATCGACTGTTCATGCGAGAATTTGAATCATCGATTGGCCACCAGGAGGCAGCACCCGTCACAGATAATGGTTTGGGCCGCTGTAACCGCAGATGGGCGTTCTCCAATCGTTTCCATCGAGCCTAGCGTCAAGCTAAATGCGAAATATTATCGGGAAAGTATTCTGGAGGTTGCTTTGAAGCCGTGGGCAGACAAACATTTTGGTGGCAGACCATCGACATTTCAACAGGACTTGACACCGTTTCACAAAGCTCGAGTGAACCAAGAATTGCTAAAAAACAACGTTCCGAGCTTCATAACGTCCACACAATGGCTATCAAACTCACCAGACGCGAATCCAATGGATTACTCTCTTTGGGCCAATTTGGAGAGCAAAGTGCGAACTAAAAGATTCACCAGTGTCGAGGCGCTGAAGAAATCCCTTGCCCGCGAGTGGGCCAAAATAACTGCAAATCACATTTGGGCAGCTTGCGATTTGTCTCAAGGCCATAGTCAAGGCAGAAGGTGGTCATATCGAGTAAAAGTAAATTGTTTCTTAATTTTGTATTATTTTCACACATTTTTCACTTTGAATTGAATAAAAGTAATTTTGCGTACTAAAATTGCACTTCGAGTGTCGGACCTTGTACAAAAATTGCAATATTTTTTACATATTATATCTTTATAATTATGCTATTGGTCTTCAATAATTCAATGTCTTTCAATGTTTGATAATTTCATTTAAATATTAATTTTTGAATTTTGGCTCATTTATGTATTTTGTACTGACTGTGCTTTTTTTACTGTATGTACATACCCTATGATCAGAAAGTAACGGGAATAATAAATTTAAACGAACCGCGCACGTGGGAACCGATCCATATTTTTTTCTTATGTTGGTAGGACTGTAAGATGCTTTCAATAATCGTTAAACAAGTTGGTAACGAGGATGTGACAACAAAATGGTGCGGAAGCGCTAGTTAGATTCTGGAAGAATCACCACTCTAACCAACCAACCTACTGTAATACAAACATCTGTCACTTTTTAGCGCCAACGAATGATTAGTGTCTCTCTGGCCGGCCGGTAATGTGGGCAAACAATTCTTGGATTTTGCATGATGATAACGCGCCTTCCACCGAGCCCAAATTGTGCCGGATTATTTGACCAAGCACCAAGTAAATACCATCGTGCAAGCACCGTATTCACCTGATATGGCCCTGTGCGACTTCTTTTTGAAGGCCATGCCTTCGTCGACCTACCAGGGCTGCATGGAGGACTGAGTTAAACGTTGGCAAATGTGTGTTACTTCAGACGGGTCATATTTTGAAGGAGATAAAATAAATTTGCCTGAAATTTAACTCTGTTTTGTTTTATTTAAACATTCCCGGTGCTTTCAGATCATAGTGTATATGCATGTATCATACTACAATATTTCTTCCCATGTGTATCAATGGCCAGATTTATAAAAACTTCACATGTTGACAGCGCTCTCACGAGAAAAAGAGTCTCGCATCTTCTCATCTATGGTTCAGACGGCAACTAAGTTTGATTGATTTTGTCTTATAAAACAAATACAAGCACAGTTTTTGCCGACCTCTGCTGTCATGTCGCTTATTACGTCAGAAAATCAGCTGATTCCTTCAAATTTGCTGGGAGCCATATAACGATTTGATGTTGGCCACACCTTTGCATTCTGTACATCGTATTCTCACTTGAGAGAGTCATTTTTAGTTCGAAAAGAAGGATATAGCAACAAATACAGTATTTATCTGGTTAATATCTATAAATGTGTCTGCTAATTTCCGACGAAATTAATATAATTTCGATTCGAATCGTATATATGTATGTACATATGTTTTAGGACACTTTCTATTGGCGACATTAAACTTTCTAATTGCATAAATGCACTTTGACCTTATTCACAAATATGTTTGAGACTTAAATAGCTACTGGATGTTTTTTAAAACTACATATTTACACAAAAATTTTCAAAAGCAATTACATATAAAAATAAAATATAAAAATAGGTAAATGGCGCGTACACTACTGTTAATTGTTTGGCGGAGCTCATCCTACTATTTGTGGTGTGCGTCTTGATGTTGTTCCACAAATGGAAGGACCTACAGTTTTAAGCCGAATCCGAACGGCAGATATTTTTTTTAAAGAGCTTTTTCATGACAGAAATACAGTGACCGTCAGAAGTCTACACACACCCCTCCCTTTCGTTGTTTACAGAGTACAAACACTTTGCTTAAAAATGTGTTTATGCAATTTCATTTGAAATCTTTTTCTAATCGACTTAACTAAAACAAATCCATTCTTTAACATAAAACAACACAGTTATGCTAAAAAAACGCAAAAACAGCGTTGACAAAAGTGTACATACAGAACCGGTTTCCTAGCTTGTACTCTGATATCCTATGTTGTAATAACGGTAAAATACCGTTTGTCTATTTCTTTCCTTTTCTTATGTTTGCTGCTTTGCTAATATTGATTTAAGTTGCAATTTGAATACTTAAGCATCTACAATGTTCCCCGAAAAGAAATATCAGTTGACGTTAGAAATTTAGTTATTCAGCACAGAAAGAAAAAAAACCATATGGCGAAATTTCAAAAATCTCAAACTTAAGTCGTGCAACAGTCCAGACCATTGTAAAAAACTTTAAAAATAGTGGTTCCACCGAAAATAAGCCGCGCAGTGGCCGCCCGAGCAAACTATCTCACACAGACGTCAGCTTGATTCTAAAAGAAGTGGACAAAATACTAAAAGTTTCTGCTCCGAAATTGGCCGAGGATATAGCAAGCTCATCCAACAAGTGTGGTCATCCAAGAACAATTCAAAGAGCTCTGAACAAAAACGGCTTTCATAGTCGAACACCACGAAAAAAGCCTCTTATTTATGAAAAAACCCGTAACCTTCGCCTGGAGCTCGCCAAAGCACACAGGGAAAAGGGGATGGATTTTTGGCAAAAAGTTTTGTTTACAGATGAGTCGAAGTTCAATATATTCGGTAGCGACGGAAGAGCAAAAGTGTGGAGGAAAAAAAACTGCACTGAGTCCGAAGAATTTAGTATCAACAGTGAAGCATGGTGGCGGCAATGAAATGGTTTCGGGAACTGTTACTGCATCTGGAGTTGGAAGATTAGTATTTTTTGAAGGTAATATGGATCGTTATAAATACAAATCACTATTGGAGGTGGATGATTTGGAGCTTGGTCCAGGTTGGGTCTTTCAAGCACACAGCATACATTGTGAAGGATTGGCTGCTTTACCATGCTCCAAGGCAAGTAAATACTCCCCCGCAAAGCCTAGATTTGAATATTATTGAACATGTCTGGGAAATTTTAGATCGAAAAATTAGAAAAAATCCGATTTCAAGCGCTTCAGTACTCAAAGAACGACTAATAGAAGCTTGGAGCAATATAACTTCTGCAGAGTTAACAAATTTAGTCACCTCGATGTCACGACGCACAGTGCGGCCGATTCCCAAAAAGCTGGCCAAAAGTCGAAAAAAAAGTTTCTAGATAGAGTTTTTTTGTCTTTGGGTTGGCTACAGTAATGCCTTGAGTAGTGAAAACCGTTCATAGCAACGTCCTGTACCCTAAGTATCCTCTGTATTTTCAGTCGCAACGTGGCCTTCGTTTGAGCATCGTATTACTGTCGATGAATAGTGAAAATTGTACACATTTGAAAGATTTTGTAATGGAGTAAATTGAACAAAACCAAATGGAATCATCTTCGGAAGGTTAGTAAAATACGAGAAATCTTTAGTACATATCAATACCTCGACACAAAATTTTTAGCTGCTGCAATACGTAGATACATTTTTTGCAATTTTTTTTATAAAATTTGAGTTTTCAAACTGTATAGTAATACAACGCCGTCATATGCTGCTTTGAAACCTATTAAAGGTTACTCAAAAAGGTAATGGTTACTGAATAAAACAAGATTCAGCTGCTACCACTTGCTACCTTGCGACCCCGAAAACATATAAATTTACATGCATCTTGATTATGTTCTTGAATATACGCTATTTCACGTGAGGGGGTGGCCAATAGGGGTGGAAGGGGGTGGATTTTCAAAATTTTAAGATCAAATTCGTAATCAGCGACCCCGACAACCCCCGAGTAAGAAATTTTGAATCAATTACTTAATTTTTTGAGTTTTGGCCAGCTTTTCGGGAATCGGCCGCACTGTGCGACGGCCTCAAGCTGTAATTGCTGCTAATGGTGGACCAACTAAATACTAAGAAGCAATATTACTTAGAGTTAAGTGAAGTTTTTCACACTGAATAAGATATTTGTGTACTGTATGTAGACTTTTGTCAACGTTGGTTTTCGGTTTTTTGCCATAGCTTAATGTATGGATTTTTTTTAGTTTATAATGATTGCAAAAAGCTTTCAAATAAAACTGTGTAAACACATTTTTCAGTAAAGTTTTTGAGCTTTGAATCCAGTGGAAATGGAGGTGTATGTAGACTTTTGTCGGTGACTGTATATATGTACATATAAAATAAAAGTAACAAAATAAATACCGCGTACACTTCTGTTAGTTGTTTGGTCGAGCTCCTCCTGCGACTTGATATTTTTTTCACAAATGGAGGGACCTACAGTTTTAAGCCGATTCCGAACGGCAGATATTTTTTTTTATGAGGAGCTTTTTCATGACAGAAATACATTCGGAGGTTTGCAATTGCTTACCGATGGGCGACCGCTATTAGAAAACACTTTTTCTATTTGATGTTCATGCACGGAGTTTCGAAGTTGTTGTAGTAAAAGCCAGTAGCAAATGTAGTTATATCCTTATAATATTTTGCCTCAAGTTCATTCATAATTTTTACACCAAAATAAATGTTTGCAAGTACTGACGCATGCATGCATACATGCACACACATGTACTTGTATGTACATATATTGTATTTATATGTATGCAAATATGTACGTATGTATGTACGCCTTCATCGTTTTCGAATATGTTCAGCTGTTTGGCGAATAACAAGTAAAAGTGAGCCTTATGCTATCATCTGTGCATTGAAGAAACCGTAAACAAACCATCGACGACCATTCTTCAACCCTCAAGGCATGCACACCAACCCTTCGACCAAACCCTTCATAAAACGCAGGCGTTATTTTCGAACAAATGCCTGTCACTCACGTTCCACAAACACTGCACAAAGCAAACTGTTGGTTAGGAGTTGGCATACGTTGACTTGTTTTCATACGTCAAGACAGTATTGATTTTTCGTGCGTCCATTTACGAGTTCTTCACGGTGATGCTGAATCATACTTTTCTCTACAGACCTGAAAGCTGAAAATATAGAAATACGCGTTGAACAAATATAACTCAAGAAAGAACTTCTAAATTGTTGAAAATCTCATTTTTTAAACAACACCAACAAACCACGAGCGTGCAAAGTGTTTTTAGTAAATTATATGAAACTGTTATCAAAGGAGGAGAGGCACAGCATTTATTACATATTCCAATACTATAAAAAGGAGTTTTACACTATTTTGGAAACGCCGTTAAATTCGACCCATATTGCCAAAAACGTCCCAGCAAACAGACAGGCGATTGACCTGAACGGCACTGATATCGTAAAAACACAATGGCTTTGGACTTTGTTGCAACCTATAAAGTTCTGGTGCTCGGTGACTCGAATGTGGGCAAAACGTGTATTGTCCATAGGTATTGTGATGAGAAATACTACGATACATACATATCTACTATAGGTAAGTTTGCGCCTACACAAAAGCAAATTCATCCATAAGCAAATGGGAAGCAGTGGACGTTTGAAAAAAAGTTTTAAAAATATTTTAAGTTAGAAAAAACCTCATCTTGCCGACTTGCACGCATTGACGTGAACCAATTTTATGCAACAAATGGTGATGAAAAGATGCAATTAGAAGTCCCATTTAAAGATTTTAATTTTTAATATTTTTAACGACTTCTCCTCCTTATGAACACCCAAATATAATAATTGCATAATATTGTATGTATTTATTAGTGATCAGACACAAGTGTTGCACAAATCGGCTGTAAAATTCTCCCTTTAAAAACGTTGTCCTCTCCACTAACTAACTCTGCATTTTGTCTAGGTATCGACTTTAAACAGAAGCTTATCAATTTGGATGGAGTGCCAATAAAGCTGCAAATTTGGGACACAGCTGGACAAGAAAGATTTCGTACCCTAACCACAGCCTACTATCGAGGAGCGATGGGCATTCTACTGATGTACGATGTGACGAATTTGGAGAGCTACAATAACTTGTCATATTGGTTGCGAAACATTCAAGAGGTAATTTGTGTGTATACAAACAAATAAGATATACATATACATACATACATACATACATATAAGAGCATATCCACAAACATGTACGTATGTATGTATGTATGTATGTATATAATTAAGTATTTACAAATTTAAGTAATTGACCAAGAAGCATCTAATTTGTGTAAATTTATATAGAACGCGTCACCGGATGTTGTCAAAGTCTTAGTGGGCAACAAATGCGAATGTTCGGCTACGCAGCGAGCGGTTGATAAAGAAAGAGGTGAAAAAGTGAGTATAAACGTGCGCTATCTTTAAACTGAAATAAAGGTAACGAAATATTAAGCCAGAAGGTTAATTTTTATTTAGTTTGAAACGATTTGGTTCATAACTATTTTTCTATCTAGTAGCCAGTGTGCTAATTAAGTTAGGGATATATTGTAAATATCCTCTATAAATAATAATAATAACTATTTTTCTACCTCAATCAAGTAAAATTCACGAACTGCTCTACTTGTATAATTTTCACGCACTGAACTTTAATTTGAGTAATACCTACATTCATACGCAGGTCGTTGGAAAAGTCCGTAAAAAAAAAAACACTTAATTGTTTCGGATATTTTTGGATACAGTTTTTATTTTTCGACATAGTCTCCTTTTAGGCTTATGCACTTCCCCCAACGCTGTTCTACATAGTTTGTTGATCCCTCCAAATAATGCAGGGTCCGGCACTCGAAGTGTAATCAATTAAAAAGGCCATAAATTTAGTTTTGAAAATTACTTTTATTCAATTCAAAGTGAAAAATGTGTGAAAATAATACAAAATTCAAAATCAATTTACTTTTTCTCGACATGGTCACCTCTTGCCTTGACTAAGGCCTTGAGACGGTTCATAAACGAATCGCAAGCTGCCCAAATGTGACTTTTAGGCATTTTGGCGCACTCGCGCTTTTTTTAGCGCCTCGAGATTGGTGAAACTTTTAGTTCGCGCTCGAAAATGGCCCAAAGAGAATAATCACACGTATTCGCGTCTGGTGAATTTGAGAGCCATCGTGTGGACGTTATGAAGTTCGAAACGTTGTTTTTTAGTCATTCTTGGTTCACTCGAGCTTTGTGAGATGGTGCCGAGTCCTGTTGAAACGTCCATTGGCTGCCGCCGAAACGTTTGTCTGCCCACGGCCACAAAGCAACCTTTCCCGATAATATTTCGTATTTATCTTGGCGCCAGGCTCGATGAAAACGATTGGAGGGCGCCCATCTGCGGTTACAGCGGCCCAAGCCATTACCTGTGGTGGGTGCTGCCTCCTGGTGACCAATCGATGACTCAAATTCTTGTATGAACGGTCGGTCAAATAAACCCTATCGTTTTGGGAGTTTACGAATTGCTCAATTTGTAAAATTTTCTCGTCAGAACTCACAATGTTCGTAAATTGACTGCTTTCGGCCAAGCGAAGCAACTCCTTCGCAATCTCAAGTCTGACTTGTTGCTGCTTTGGTGCGAGATCATGCGGCTTTTGGGTCTCGTAAGGCTTTACTTTGAGACCATTTTTCAGTATGCGGCGGATGCTAAGGTCAGATATTTTCAGTTCTTTCGCCCTTTGATTGGCAATTCGTCGGGGATTTCGCTCAAGTCGCTTCTTCACTTTTTGAACCATTTCACGAGACGTCGCAGTCTTTTGATGACCACCTCCATGACGTTTCACGACGCTACCAGTTTATTGTAACGAGTAATGGTGCGACAAACTAAAACTTTATTTATCATATTTAAGGTGTTCAGGCTCACGAAGAATCGCTGGTTCGGATTGTCCAGCCAAATATAATACAATCACACTATTGTGTTTGAAATCCATTCCTGATTTTCCATTTTCACGTTTACTCTCGAAAAAATGCTACCGCGCGCTTGGAAACAATACTCTGAACTGTCATTCAGCCAACTAACAGACAGCTAATGCCCATGCATGTGTCCTTTGTGTCCTGGTATCTAGTAAATCGTGACCTGCCCATTTCTGTAGAGTTCGTCCATTTTAAGTCGGCATTGTTGAACACATTTCAAGTCCAACAAATAACTCAACTGTTAAGTCTGTGCAATTAAATGGCTGTGAAGCGTGGTCTGTACCGCTCCCAACCACAAAAAGAATTCAAACTTTTATAAATCGCTGCCTTAGAGCCATTCTGTGTATTTGTTGACTGGATGTCGAATGACGAGCTCCTTACTCGAAGTGGTCAAAGACCAATTGAAATTGAGATTCGTGGATGAAAATGGAAATGGATTGGTTACACAATCTTTAAGCCGTCCTGCTGGCATCAGCAGAATGTCATTGGACTGGTATCCGCAAAGCTCTCGTCGTTGTAGAAGGCGACCAAAAGGAACATGAAAGCGAACCCCATTTAATGGAATCACGACTGTTAACGATTCGCTCACTTGGCCACAGATAAAATCAAAAGCTGCAAATCGATCCCAATGGAACTTTTTTGTTACGGCACTTTACACCCCCGGCCGGCGCTCGAGCAAATATGATAATAATAATTTCTTCGAATTGGCGAACTAATAATAGTGGTTGGGAGCCAAGTCTTGAGGAAAGGGAAGATGTGAAAAGAGTTTGAACGCTATTTTCGTTAATTTCCATTAATATTGCGACTGATGAGGCGTGAGGTCGTGAAGAAAAACGAGAAGGAAAATCACTCGACTTTCTCGATTCAAACGAATGCCAAACACAGAGAAATAAACCGATCCTGCTGAAACTTGGTGTGTGTTTTTTCAAGAGATGCTACTAACTAAACATAACCTCTATACACGCCAGTACCGCCATCTCTCTGATTTTGCACGGACTTTTCAAACGATCCTCGTAAATTTTATTGACCTACAGTCTGTGTCAGAAAAAAGGAACCGCGATTATTCATGAAGTATTATAGATATACATATATTTAAAATTTTTTTGCCTGAAAGTATGTACTCAATAGGCCGTGTAGTCTTCATCGATGTCGAGTATAGCCTGGCATCTTTCTCATACTTAGAACCAGCTTTTCTGCGTAGCTCGTCGACAAACAGGACTAGATTTTGCGAACTTGACGCACGAGTTGCTTTAAATCAGGAGCTGGCTTTCCGGCAAGATGCGTTTTCATAGTTCCCCACACATTTTCAGTGGGGTTGGCGTCTGGGGACTGAGAAGCCAGTCCAATACTGTGACGCCATTTCTTGTTTTGATGTTTCTCAATGTGTTTTTCGAGACAGAGTTTGATGATGGGATGGTAGATATGTTCGCACTCCTTCAGTCGACGTTCGATCTCTATTCTCTTTTTAGCAAGAATTGTGCGTGCTTGGCGAAGTCGCAAAGAAGGGTCCCGCTTCAAAAAGTAGGGCGATCGCTTTATCCTGCTTATTTGTCGTCACTTGCTTCAAGCCGCGCTCGGAAAAGTCATCAATATTTTTGTACACTTTATACCGCTGATTCCACATCATAACAAACTTTTTTGATTTTTTAATCACTTTTGGCCCTTTCGAATGCGTGCATGAAAATACTGCCTCAAAACGCTTCGCGTACACTCATTTGTGTTTGGTTGCGTTTACGGGAAAGTTTCGAACGACACTAACCTGAGTTAGCACTGGCGTCGTAGCCCTTGAGTGGGACTATTATGCAGGAAAAAGCAGAATGAAGTATATCTTGAAGTTGCAAGAAAAAAACCGGTTCTTTTCCTCTGGCACAGACTGTATGTAACGATCATCGATGATTTGCGAAACTTTTTTCTTTTAAAATTTTCAAATGAAATAAGGTAAATTAAGACAAATATGTAACATAAAGAAAATGGGACTTTTGCACGGACTTTTCAAACGATCCTCGTAAATTTCGAAGATTTGTTAAACTTTTTTCTTTCAAACTTTTCAAATGAAATGAGATAAATTAAGGACAAATAACATAAAAAAGTTGGGACTTTTGCACGGACCTTTCAAACGACCCTCGTAAACTTCGAAGATTTGTTAAACTTTTTTCTTTCAAACTTTTCAAGTGAACTAAGATAAATTAAGGGCAAATAACGTAATGAAGTTACTTTTGCACGGACGTTTCAAACGACCCTCGTAAACTTCGATGATTTGTCAAACTTTTTTCTTTCAAACTTTTCAAATGAAATAAGGTAAATGAAGACAAATAACATAATGAAGTTAGGACATCCCTACTGAAAACCCCGTTAGAAGTAAACTACAAGTTCATAATCTATTGTGTGTCTATTCCATAACATATTTTATATATCTTTGACTCCATGGACTAATAATCATTTCGTTTTTTGTTTTTGTCAGATTGCTGAAAATTTTGATATGCCCTTCTTTGAAGTCTCCTGCAAATGCAACATAAACATCGAGGAGGCGTTTCTGGCATTAGCACGAAAAATTCGGGAGCAACGCGAACGCCGGGTAGGCATTACATTAAAATATTTTATAATATTTTCGCCTACTTACTTACATACATATATTATTTTTCAAATTGCATTTCTAGGGAGATAATTTCGATAACGACGAAAAGACACAAGACAAGAAATCGCCTGGTTCGAACGGACTCGGCACATTCAGTTTGGCCAGCTTGTCCGAAGGCAATCGTTGTTCCTGCTAAGCCGAACGGAAATATTCCACATACTCATAAGGAACAATACGTCCACCAGAGTGCTATTGTGGAATGCCCCATACATGCGTACAAGCATACTAACCTCGTAAATACAGAACGCGCGAATTAGATACAAATATACTTACATGCATCCATACGCGCCTACTTGAAGCCGTGTGGCTGCGTGTTCTAACAAAAGGGGTCAGTAAACAATTTTGTGAGCGGGATATGGTTGTTGCTGTCGACACAGTTTCGAGCGGCGCCAGCTGTGTGGCCCTGCTATTTTCATTAGGTGTTGATTGGAAGCGAGTTATTTGTACGTATGTATGCATATACATTTAAATTATTGTATATTAAGGTACAGAATGCAATACAAAATGTAGTAAAATGAAAGAGCAAACCTAATTTATGTAGCCAAAAATTATTGTTCATACATTACTGAAAAAAAAAGAAAATTTTCTCTGATTTTAAACGCTTCATATTTGTACAATAATGTGACGCGCCAAGCACTCGTTGCATATGTATGTATGTATGTGTAAAAATTAATTATGCTACGCCTTTCCAGGTACAAACATATTTCCGTGGTCTCTGGGACCCGATTTGGTCAATGCTTGCAATTGCTTTATGTGGCAAGACGTAAGAAATATTGCAATTGAACTCATTGTAGGTATACATCCTGCATACCTACATACATGCATACATACATATTGATAAGAACATATCGCTTGTTTGCTGGAAGAATGTCAGAACCCAAAAAATTAAATATTCGAGGAAAACATCTTCACACTTTTCAATTTACAAATCATATAAAAATTCAGAACAAAAATCAATTTTGCCAATTTTTGGACCAAAAATGGTATCATCAGTAGATATGACTATGTCAAATATACCCAGCGCATCTCTCGGGTTTTATTTATTTAAAGAATTAATATAGTTAGTTAAGTTACAATCTTTCAAAAAATTATTCAAACCAGTTATATTGGTGGTAGAAACAATAGCCAGTAGAGCAGAAGGTTTGGTGGATCCGAAGTGTTTTTTCCTGAAACTTTCTATGGTGCGACAATCGTTTAAAAGATGGCCAGTTGATGCGTTATTATCACTAAATAGACATTGTTGTTGGGTACCTCCTGTGAGGAGGTGTTGGTATGTGAGTTAAGTATGTCCAATTCTGAGTCGGGTGAACTGGCTTAATAAATATCGAGGTGTATTGCTTGGTTATAGAGATGGTTTGCGCCTGCCGTTGGATTAAGTATACCGATGCCTAAACGTATACCATTCTGTCAGTTTAATCGAGTCAATATGTTTTTTTATATGCCTATATAAATCATTCTCTGAATAAACTGGAAACAATGGGCTTGTTGCTGGCATAAGTCGAGCTGTTTTGTCGGCTCGCTCGTTGCCTCGGATGCCTTTATGGCCTGGTACCCACATAATGTTGACCTTTTTTAAGTTCCGAATGCAAAGGTCTCTTAGTTTTTTAACCAATTTGCTACTACTATTGTATATGTAAATGTTTTGTATGGCTTTAATGGACGACTTGCTATCCGTACAAATGGGGAATTTCCCTTTATTACACTGCGCGAACTCCGCTGCTTTGTATATGGCCTCTGCTTTTGCTGTGAACACCGAGCAGTGTTCAGCTAACTGGCCTCCAGAAATGAGCAATCCTTGTTGATTACCTACAGCAAACGTGGTGTTAGTGTTGGTTTTTGATCCGTCCGTATATAAACAATTCCAATTGTTGTTCCGGTAGTTTCTTTCCTGTTCTGCGAAGAGTTGTTGATAGGTCGAACTACTTGTCGTATATTTATTAAGGGGACAGATACCTGTAAACGGCCATATTTTCCCTGATTTTCATTAAAATTATTTAAAATGAAGAAGTCAATATTTTTTTTTCAAAATTGGCATACAGTTTATTTATATATTAAAATAATATACAAATTTTTTTTTATTTTAATCATTTAAAATGGCGGATGTACACTCCATTCTTCCAGGCAGGTCGCAGCTGGGCTACTCAATCGGCGGGCATTGTAACATCGGCGTCAGTGACCTGAATACAAAAAACCAAACATTTTTTTGCTTACTAATGTCATAATTTCTATATGAATTAAACAAAAATGGGGGAAAAAAATTCGCGGAATAAAATGCTTAAAAAAATGAGTTTTGGAGCGAATTTTCCTACTATTTTTGCTTCGAAAAAATTATTTTTTCGAAAAATTTTCAAAAACTTTAAATTCACATAGAAAGTAATATCATAAAAAAGATGTGTGCAAAATTTCAGGAAGATCGGCAAATAACTTTTCGAGTTATCGTGTACGCCAATTCAAAAAATATAGTTTTGAGAAAAACGCGTCTAAAGTCGACAACGTAACTATACCCCTCCCAGCGCTCGAACGCAAAGAATAGAGTCGTCACGGTTGGCGATCTATAATATAAGAAATACTTAAATTTACGTTCTAAAAATATTTTGACATATTCTTAAAGGATTATATTAACATTTTATGAAAAAAAAAAATTTTTTTTTACAGATATCTGTCCCCTTAAGTGCGTGGAGAACGGTGTTGAAATTTGATTTATATATAAACCACGATGGTTGACTGTTAAATTTAGCTCCTGGGTGGAGTTTTATTGAAGATTAATCACCCTAACGGAAAATTTATATATTTTGCAAATGGCGTCTTACGTCAATAATATTTGGCACTTGTGAACTAGAGTTGTGCGGTATATAAGTAGGCAGGCAATGGGGTGCTTAAAGGTCAAATAAAAAATTCCATCACTCAAAATCACTTTTTTTGTATTCTTAAAAATTGATTCAAAAACGAAATTGTATGATTAATTTTGCGCCACATTGTTCTTTGTACTTATTATCCAGCTAGACGCTACCTAAAGATTACGTTGAAATTTTAATGCACAGTTAGACTTGATTAGTTGTTAAATGTACAAATGTACGTATTGCCCTTATACGAAATTTGTTTAGCTTGATAAGACATCTTTTTAGGAATGTATATGGAATATGTATATATATATTTCCATAGTTCCTAGATGAAACATAGGGCTTCAATAAACAAGTTATAATTTCGTTTGTTTGAAGCTAGATGTGTAATTTGACTCCAGGAAAGGCCTGCTCTGTCCGCCTCTGCTGCTACTTGTCGCCTCCATGTGTTGGTTGGTCTCCCGCACCTACGGCTTCCTTGGGGATACCAGTCTAGCGCTGTCCTTGCGATGTCATCCCGTGGTTTGCGCAATGTGTGCCCGATCCATTTCCACTTGCGACGCATAATTTCTATGTGAACTGGTGTTTCCCCAGTAGCCGCCCAAAGATCATCGTTGCTTATAATAACAGGCCAGAATATCCGCATTATCTTTCGTAGGCAACGGTTTAGGAAGGATTGCAATGATTGTAATATTAAGTTCCATGTTTCACATCCATACAGAGCTATCGACTTCACGTTGGCATCAAATATTTTCAGTTTTGTGTGCCTGGAGATGCGCGTTGATCTTCATACCTTGTCCAGCAGGCCAAAATGCAACGCGTCCCTTAGATATTCGGTTGCGTGTGTCAGTTGTTGATCCGCTGTTTTTTGAAATTATGCTCCCAAGGTAGCAAAATTCATCTACATCTTCAAGTGGGGAGTAGGCAATTTGAAGGGCTTGCGTTTCGGTGCTGTTAATCTGCATTACTTTCGTCTTTGCTATGTTAATTCTTAGACCTCTTCGTGCTGCTGCATGGCATACCGCTTCTAGTTTAGCTGATGCATCTGAGTATTTTTGCGATAGTAAACAAATGCCGTCCGCATAGTCTAGGTCTTCAAGCCGGGCGAATATCCCAAAGGAAATGCCTCTGCTGCCCGCACACGCTTGTCGCATTGCTAGGTACAGGACTAAGTTGAACAAGAGTGGCGATAATACACATCCTTGCCTAAGATGGATGGATGGATTTTAGGAATTATGTTTTGTTTAAAAAAAAATGCATTTTTTATTTTGAGGTTCGAGCAAGAACGAAAATTTCGTGTAAAAACATTGATTAGTGAGCCGCGTTATTTCAAAATCGTGTAAAAAAAGACCGTATAAAAAGAGAGTTGGGTGTACTTTAATGGATATATATATGTATATATATAATTGGCGCGTACACCCTTTTTGG
This sequence comes from Anastrepha fraterculus, assembly GCA_037575425.1. Classification (NCBI taxonomy): domain Eukaryota; kingdom Metazoa; phylum Arthropoda; class Insecta; order Diptera; family Tephritidae; genus Anastrepha; species Anastrepha fraterculus. Next base: position 77,803 of record JAYXIM010018237.1, on the reverse strand, counting down.
GTGTTTGGCCTGGCTCCTCCTCCTATTTGTGGTGTGCGTCTTGATGTTGTTCCACAAATGGAGGGACCTACAGTTTCAAGCCAAGTCCGAACGGCAGATATTTTTATGAGGAGCTTTTTCATTCTTTAATAGATATTGCCATGAAAAAATAAAGCTGGTGGCCATTTTTGCATACTGTTCGGCACTATGCGCCCAAAGCCGGCGCGATAGCTACTAATAATAAAAACTAATAATAATAATTTCTGCATACTTATCTAGAAAAAACTGTTTTTGGGTTATGACGTTCTTCCAGCAAACTAGCGACATATGCATTTAAGGAAATCGCTTGAAATTATCAAAAAGTACTTGATAAGTGCTTGAGTAGTTAAAACGAACTATTCTCCGCTTCTTCACTGCGGAAAAAAGGAATAATTACTTGGAACCACCTAAGAAAGCTTAAAGAAATCTCGTTCATATAATCATATTTTTGATTTTTGTAAAAATATAAGTGAGTGAGTGACCCTGTGACATGTGACATACATACATATGTACATAAATACTAAAAGGGCAAAGAGGGGAAATTGAGAATTGTCTAATGAGGCCAGCCATTTCGTTTTGTTTTTACCCTCCATATAAAATATCCAAAAGCTTCGTAGTCAATTACCAACTAGTGTATAATAAAAACAAAAACAAAACGTTGGTGCAGAAAAGTTATGGTAAATATTGTATTACATTTACTAATACATACATATATGTACAGGGTATGGGGAGGTATGTATATTCTGAACCTATGTGGATTTTATAATGGCAACAAAGATAGATAAATACTTCTAATATAGAGCTCCCCGTTAAAAAAATTATATTCAGCTCGAAATTTAAGATTAATATTAGATAAAATTTAACTGAGTCTACATTTTGTTGTTGAGCTTGGCGTATGTAATGGTACAGCGCACATATCGAGTACAGCTGCATATATACAGGAAAACAAACATAAAAACAAAGCTCGATTACACACACACACACACACACACACATGCATACGTATGTAGATGCTATACTATATGAAAAAAGAGAGATTTAATTTAAGAACCACTTGATATTGATGAAATATAATACAAAACGATTTGATGTATTAGTTAAGTAAAATTTTACTAGCCGACTTAAAGTAAATTTAAGATTTATTTTTAAACAATTTACAAAGCATAAGAGTACATATAAATAATTATAATAGTAACGAAATAAACTTCATAACCTTCTAAATTCATTGAGATAAATATGCGAGTATGTATGCACTTGATTTGAGAGTAGAATTTGACGGCAAACAGCTGTCGAATGTGGTAAGTAACAGCCCAGCACCCACTACTCTACTTGAGTGAACTGTAAAAGTAAAACTCAATGTAAAAGTAACTCAAAGTTAGCAGATACCTCAGCTGACGTACATATTTATATATTACCGCTGCCCATTTGACACATGTTGCTCCATATTTGCAGGCGTGTGCAATTGCTAAGCAACCCAAGTGACCACAACACTTCGGACCGCAGGTGAGCTTTGTTTTTGAAGCAGTTCTCTTTTTGTATCCGAAAACCGTTCATCTCAGCCAGTGCTCGACAGTTGACATTTTATTGCGTAAATGAAAAATGAAAAGTTTCAAAGCTAAAGCCAGTTCATTACCGCTTTTTAATGGACGAATATCCGATTCATCTATATCGAGTAACTCCTCATCTAATGCAATTGCATTTAAATCCAAGAAGCGGGCTACGTTCAATGGAGTTATGCAACCGAAAATCTTCACCATATCCAGCTCTGCATCATCAGCGCTATCGTTGCTGAAGGATGAGTCTCAAAAGTATGCGCAGCTTCAAACATCTGCAAATGTGCATAATGGAGGCAGTGTCGGCCCCGAGATGCATAACTATGAAAAACTTAGAGTGGTGGGACAAGGTAAGTTACAAGTATAATATGTAGGTGCATCCAATGCTCACATACATACATACGTACATATGTACACATATTTGGTATAATGTATGTATAGTATGACGCCAAAGTGACGCCTAGATATGAGGAATGAGAGATTCCTACAGGGTCAAGTACAGAGTTTGATTGAAAAGTAATGAGCCTTATTTTTTTAAGCAGTTTTATTAAACCTTTTGGTTTATACAACTAATATACTTCAAAATAGGACCCTTGAGCGTCAATACACCCCTGGTAGTGGTCCTTCCACTGCAGGAAACATTTTTTAAACTCATCCGCCGGAATCGCGTTCAATTCGGCTGTCACAGTTTTTTGGATCGCCTCGATGGAGTCAAAACACCTCCCCTTCAGCTTTCTTTCAGGCGCGGGAACAAGAAGAAGTCCGGAGGGGACAGGTCTGGGCTGTAGGGAGGATGGGGAAGCGCCGGAACCCCCATCTTGGCCAATGCAGAGCTGCAGAGGAAGGCGGTGTGCGCCGGCGCATTGTCGTGATGAAGGGTCCATTTGTTGACGAGGCAGGGCCGAACCCGGGCGACGCGGTTTTTTAGCCGAAGGAGCACTTTTTTGTAAAATGCCGCGTTTACAGTGCTTCCTGGAGGTACAAACTCCTTCTGGGCAATGCCTCGAGAGTCGAAAAAGATTATCAGCTGCATTTTCGCCACTGCAAAATCCTAACACACTTTTAAAACAGCTTTCACGCGCGGAGCGATGTTGACTGCACCGCTGTTGCCAGCGAACTGGGACCGGTTTCTAGTGAAAGGGGAAGGTCTAACGATCATTTTCCCCCACCAGCCGATTCGGTTGATCGCTTGGCAGACGCTCCGTGCGGGAAGGCTCATTACTTTTCAATCAAACCCTGTAGATGCAGATGCACTATTTTATACGATGGAAAAACACGTTCTAATTATTGAAATTTATTGGGAAAATTTATTTATTCGGCCGCCGTAGCCGAATGGGTTGGTGCGTGACTACCATTCGGAATTGACAGAGAGAACGTTGGTTCGAATCACGGTGAAACACCAAAATTAAGAAAAAACATTTTTCTAATAGCGGTCGCCCCTCGGCAGGCAATGGCAAACCTCCGAGTGTATTTCTGCCATGAAAAAGCTCCTCATAAAATTATCTGCCATTCGGAGTCGGCTTAAAACTGTAGGCCCCTCCATTTGTGGAACTTCATCAAGACGCACACCACAAATAGGAGGAGGATCTCGGCCAAACACCCAAAAAGGGTGTAGGCGCCAATTATACATATATATTAATATTATGAAAATGTTCGATCTTTAAGAACAACATAACACAAAATTCTTGATTTGGTGGAAATAATCGTCCGTATGAGTCAAGACAATTCAAAGCAAGGATGATAGATTTGCAATTAAAAATCTACAGATCAAAATCTTTTCACCCTGAATTCAAAGGTTAGTGAAAAAATTGGAAGAAACTGATTCTGTCGGGGATAGAAAAAGGGTTGGCAAGCCACGCACACGACTTCCTATTGAGAATATTGCTGCTGTAGCGCAAAGTGTTGCTAAGCAACCTTCAAGAGATGTCGATGTTCTCTACAATCAGGATTCATGGATTGACTGTTTGGCAGATTTTAACTGTAGACGTGGCCATGGTAAACATTTACAGTCTGTGCCGGTATTTTCATGCACGCATTCGAAAGGGCCAAAAGTGATTAAAAAGTCAAAAAAGTTTGTTGTGATGTGAAATCAGCGGTATAAGGTGTATAAAAATGTTGATGACTTTTCCGAGCGCGCCCTGAAGCGAGTGACGACAAATAAGCAGGATAAAGTGATCGTCCAACTTTTTAAGCGGGACCCTTCTTTGTGACTACGCCAAGCACGCACAATTCTTGCTAAAAAAGGAATAGATGTGAGTATCAACACCATCGAATGTCGACTGAAGCAGGCAAACATATCCTACCGTCCCACATCATCAAAACCACTGCTCTCAGAAAAACACATTGAGAAACAACAAAACAAGAAAATGGCGTCACAGTATTGGACTGGCCTTCTCAGTCCCCAGACGCCAACCCCATTGAAAATGTGTGGGGAATTATGAAATCGCGTCTTGCCGAAAAGCGCGTCCATGATTTAAAGCAACTCGTGCGTCAAGTTCGCAAAATTTAGTGCTGTTTGTCGACGAGCTACGCGGAAAAGCTGGTTCGAAGCATGAAGAAGATGCCAGGCTATACTCGACAACGAAGAAGACTGCACGGCTTATTGCGTAATTGCGACTCGTAGTTTTGTACATACTTTCATGTACAAATTTTTTAAATATATATCTTTTGTACTTCATGAATAATCGCGGTTCCTTTTTTCTGACACAGACTGTAATTGATTTAATTTTTCACACATATACCTAATTGCTAAAATCCGTATTTTGAACAAAAATAGTGATTTCAGGAATATAAATTTTTACAGGTTTCATTTTAAGACCACATCTGGGCACGTCTTTTGAAAGACCTTTTATTTATTATACTATATATTGATAAGCCACCAATGTGGTATATTAAGTTTAAGTTTATTAAATTTTGTAAATAAATTTAGTTTTAAATTTGGTTTTTAATTTAATAATAAACTATTCGCAGGTTCATTTGGAGTGGCAATTTTATATCGGCGCAAAGTTGATAATCATCACATTGTATTTAAACAGATAAATTTAGCCGACTTAACGCCATCCGAACGCGACTTGGCTATGAACGAGGTGGAGGTATTTTCCAAACTCCATCATCCTAATATAATAAGGTAATTCTGTGCAAAATCTAAAGGTACGGTGACCATAAACATCAATCAAATAATAATAATTTTGTATCTGGCCGACACTTTGACCTAAAGGATCTTTCGTGTCCAAATATGTATGAATAAACAATTCAGGACAATTTTTAATACAACAATAATACAGGGTCTGATGCACGGGAATCAATTGTCTGTCAGTTGGCTCAAAGTATTGTTTCCAAGCGCGGGAAGCATTTTTTCGAGAGTAAACGCGAAAAAAGAAAATCAGTAATGGATTTCAAACGTAATAGTGTGATTGCGTTATATTTGGCTGGAAAATCCCAACCAGCGATTCTTCGTGAGCTCGAGCACCTTGAAGTAAATAAAGTTTTTGCTTATTGCACCATTACTCATTACACTGATACTGGTAGCGTCGCGAAACGTTATGGAGGTGGGCATCAAAAGACTGCAACGTCACGTGAAATGGTTCCAAAAGTGAAGAAGCGACTTAAGCAAAATCCCCGATGAAGTGCCAATCAAATGGCGAAAGGGCTGAAAATATCTGACCGTAACATCCGGCGCATACTGAAAAATTATTTCACACCAAAGCAGCAACAAGTCAGACTTGCTTCGCTTGGTCGAAAGCGGTCAATTTCCGAACATTCTGTGTTCTGACGAGAAAATTTTTCCAAATTGAGCAATTTCAGAGGGTCAAAATACCTGCAAGTCACATTCGGACAGTTTGCGATTCGTTTCTGGACCGTCTCAAGGCCATAGTCAAGGCAGAATGGGGACATATCGAGCAAAAGTAAATTGATTCTTAATTTTGTATAAATTTCACACATTTTTTACTTTGAATTGAATAAAAGTAGTTTTCCAAATTTATGGCCTTTCTAATTAGTTACAATTCGAGTGCGGACCCTGTACATATAGCATGCATTTGGTTCCATGATAGTCTTCCTATGTAATGAAATAAGCAAAAATTTTAATAAAATAGAATTAGTAAAGGGTTTTTCAATAAGGGCGGGTAGATGTTGAAATGGAATAAAATGGCGTTTGCTGTGTGGCACGTAGCGCCGTCCTGCTGGAACCACATGTCGTCTAGGTCCATATGGTTCAATATGGGCCATAAGGAATTGGAGGGGCCACCACGTCTGCCGAAAAATGGGCGCAATGCGCGCAACGTTTGCGTTAATGAACACTCATTTTGATAATAAAGTTTTATCATTAGAACGTGCTGTTCAATCGTGTAACTTGCCATGATGATTTGGCATAAACAACTGAATAATAAACAAAAGATTTGACAGATGTCACCAAAACAAAATGGCTGCCACAGGGCGCCAAAATCGACCCGCGCCAATTGAAAACCCCTTTATAAGCACCAATTATTGTAAGTAGTTCTAAAAAGTAAAAAAAAAATAATAAAACATAGTTTAGCATTTCATACACAAATTTTACATATTTCAGTTACCTGGGCAGTTTCATTCGGGACAATGCATTGCTGATCGAAATGGAGTACGCCGATGGTGGTACCCTTGCTCAGGTCATAGCCGATCGGCCGCTGAAAGATTATTTTCCGGAACGCTATATCATTGCAGTGTTTGAGCAGATTTCAAGTGCCATTAATTATATGCACTCTGAAAATATATTGCATCGGTAAGAACTTACAAATATTACAAATATAATCTACAAATGTACATACATGCATATAAATAATCAGGTATGCATATGCACGTATAAATTTATATATATATATATGTATGTACAATACATAATGGCGGGTCATGATGGAAAGAATAATGAAATGGCGCCTATCGTGATACCGTTACTTTGCTCTCAACGAATTTGACAATGAGTGATAGCACCAGTATGGCCAGATTACCATTTTCGTAACTTGATTTAGCATTTTTTTATTATTTAGACTCGGAGTTTTAGTTCTTTTTCATGACATTTTTTTAACCTGTTCTAATTAAAATGTAATGTTTATAATTTTGTAAAATATAATTTTTTAAGAATCAGTTGAATAATTCACTCAGTTCACTCATCGCATTGCCCGCGATTGCAGTGTTGCATAGCTTTGGATATAAAAAAAAACACTAAAATGCCCATTTAAAGAAAATAAAATACCAAATTTTTATTGAATTACTTAAAGAACTTTGTACGCGTCAACAAATTGTTTTTAAAATGTGCGTTTTTCTAAATAAATGAGTTATAGTTATGTAAAATTTAATTGATTAGTTTTTTGTTAAGAGAAACTCTTTTGTTAAGAGAACGACTTTTTTGCTATGTTTGAGGTTATGTAACAAGATAAGGTACTTTTGTAAAAATTTCGTTTGGTTTCTTCAGTATTTTTTGGTATTTTTTTGCTTATTTTTACTATGAATACACCTAGTGATGCCATATGTCCCACTAAGGATTGAGGATCAGAAGAAACGATTACACTTCTATGGTTTTAATTCGCATTCAGTAAATTCAAACGCTTTTTAAAATGTGTAAAAAGGTTGTCAATGTTAAGGAGAGTTGAGAGAGGGACATTTAATATTCTTGCATAACCTTAAAAGGAGCAAAAAACTAAATTTGCACTTTCAAAATAAAAAATTTTATAAGATTCAACAAATTTTCATTAACACTAAAATCTTCTCAGAGTAACCTTTTCTAACCTTCTTTTGTTTAATAATACCGTTTTTTTAACTTACAGTTTTACAGCTTTAAATTAAAAATAAGAAACAAACACCAAACTTAAAAATGTTCGTATTTTGGGTATAAAAAAGCACTAAATTTATTGCGAAGAGCAAATGGTTGGCAACACTGCACAACTCAGCTAATGTGACGTCACCCACTCTCTGATGGGCGCAATCTTGTTTCTATCATTCCTGATGGCGGGTAAACTTTTTCGATATCATTCCTAACAGATTCGTATTTGTTGTAACATATAGTAAGTGCATAAAATATGAAAGAGATAGAGACAGAGCAGTTGCTATACAGCTATGTAAATAATAAATTTCTCAATTTGTCAACACAATTCTGCATTAAATTCTAAGAAAAAAAGGCCACTAGAGCATAGTTCTAAAATCATCAATCAAAATTTAGAAAACTCCAAAATTAGAAAGAAGCTATCTCCAAATAAGTACGAAGTTATTTTGAAGACATTGACAAAAATATTCTAAATGTACCTTTTTTGAACAACCTTGTACTCGGGGATTTTTTGGTATTAAAAATTTAGGTTTGATATAACGGGTGATGTTTTAGCTATAATGTTTTTAAACAGTTGGTTTAAACAGCTGACGGACGTTTCGTGTTTTGTTTCGCTGTCAAACATCTTCAGTTTGGTCTATAATTTAACCATGAATCGTCTTACAAACGAACAACGCTTGCAAATCATTGAATTTTATTATAAAAATGCGTATTCTGTTAAGAAAGTTTATCGCGCGACTAATGTGTTTTAAGTCTTTGGACTTAAATTGGAGCACTAAAGTTATTTTTTTTTTCACAGTTTTATTTTTAAACAAATTCAACCTTCTTGGTTGTTGTGAATACTAATTAGTTTTAAGTCTTTGGACTTAATTAAAACACCAAAAGTTAATTTGTTACACAGTTTTTATTTTTAAACAAATTCAACCTTCTTGGTTGCTGTGAATCTACAGACTGACTTTTTATAATTTCCTTAATTCTAATAACACCTGTTTTGCGCTCACTTTATGCAGTACTTTATGCTTATTAGGAGCATAACTGCATTGAGCGAAAAACGTGTCGGTGTAATATTGCATACTAAGCAAATTTTTTGGTGGGAACCTTTATTTGTGAAATCTTAGTATCTTAGCATTTAAATAGTTTGGTGTATGATTCCAATTTCATTAATTGTAAGACAATACTGTCACAACTCAAAAAAGAGAAATAAATAGATAGGCTGGTGGAGTGATGGTACGTAACTCGCGCTTCTTCCATTTTATGGGCAGTTTAATCGACCCACTGAAGCGGCTATTCGATCTATTGTGACTAAATTTAGAACCAAATTTACATTATTGACTTTCTCTAAGATGTAATTTCTCTTCCTCGTTATTAGAAGCTCCCTATTTTCCAATTATGTTTATATAATTTCTTAAATTTTTGACTTAGACCACTTTTATGATTAACCCTAAATGAATTACATATAATGCTGAAATTGCAACTACACAACATCGTAAAAAATTACATTGAATAAATTTAGTTTAAAATAATGTTGTGTGAAATAACTGATTAACACATTTTTTTTTTAATTTTGCCCTAGGCCACTTTAATAATTATGGGCCATATGTGAATCCTAAAAAATTTTAAAGAAAAAAAAAAACAAAAAAAAATATAGATTATTGACTGCGCTACTTTTATTAATTTTGCAAGAAATTTTCTTTGTTTTGCAGGGATTTGAAAACGGCAAATGTGTTCTTGAATAAACGCGGCATTGTAAAGATTGGTGATTTTGGAATATCAAAAATAATGAATACAAAAGTTCTGGCACAAACGGTTCTGGGAACGCCGTACTACTTCAGTCCCGAAATGGTAAAACAATAATATTTATTTTGAAACCAATTACAATATTTCCTAAGCTTTTGAAAGTGTTATTTACTATTTTCTGGAGTTTCGTAAGGGTTACAGTTAAGGGTTTTTCAGTTAAACACAAAAAAAAAAATTTAATTACCAATATTTTGGGTGCCTTATGAAGATTGCCCGTGGCCGCCGTACCATTCGAAAGTACCAATTGATAGAATAAGTTTTTTCTAATAGCTGTTGCTCCTCGGCAGGTAATGGCAAACCTTCGAATGTATTTTTTCCATGAAAAACTCCTCAAAAAAAAAACACTGCAGTTTGGAGGCGAGCGCCGTCAAACTGGTTTTCCCATTTGTGGAAAGCATCAAGGCGCACACCACAAATATAAGGAGGAGTTCGGCCAAATACCCAAAAATAGCCTAAGCACTAATTATATAAAGGGTTTTCCAATAACAGGTGTTAGGTGTTAAACAGGAGAGATGATTAACAATTTTTTATGGCCGGAATTGGATGGTATTGATCTGGACAACGTTTATTTTCAACAAGACGGCGATACGTGCCACACAAGCAACGAAACCATTGATATTTTACGGGAAAAGTCTCCGGACCGTGTTATCTCTCGAAGTGGTGATCACAATTGGCCACTCAGATCTTGTGATTTAACACCTTGTGATTTTTTTCTTTGGGGCCACGTCAAAGAGAAGGTCTACGCCAACAGCCCAGGGTCGATTCAAGACCTCAAAGCTTGAATTCGTGAGGCTATCGCGGACATAGGGCAGCCATTTTGCAATTCGGTTATGGAAAATTTCATGAAAAGGATATTGTTCTGTAAGCGTGGTCGTGGTGGTCATTTGCCTACTTTCCTCATCCACAAAGCTGCTGAGCCAAAAATGTATGCCTCATTGTGCAAATTGTTAACTGCTGAAAATAAATTCTGCTTATGTGCAGTGCTTTTTTGCTCCAGTCGAAGATTCCTATCGAAAGTTTACAAAGCCAAATTGTTAACTGCTGAAAATAAATTCTGCTTATGTGCAGTGCTTTTTTTGCTTTGCTAACCAGTTCGGAAGATATCCCTATCGAAAGTTTACAAAAGCACCACTCGAGTGTAATAACATGCGAGTGACGAATATTACATTTCTGATTTAGTAATAGTATCTTTCAGTATTTTAGAATTAAATCAGAAACATTTTAGAATTAAATCATGTTGTTGTAGCAGCATAAACAATCCCTATACATATACTGGGAATGTTGTTGAAGTGACAGTCTTTGGCCGGATATAAATCCGGGTCGTTCCGGTTACGTAGAACCGACTGTCGTGGCAACAGCATTCTGTAAGCTGACTGATAGTAACATACGAGTATTTTATGATCTAATATTTCTACTGTAAATAAATACATAAAAATAGGACCTCTCGAAGATTAAAAGCATCAAGAAATATTTTTCTAATTTTTTAAGATTTTTTGCTTTGTTGTTTAAATAAAACTTTGTAAAAAAAAATAGACAAATATTGTAACGCTGATAGTATTGAATGTAGATATTTGAGGAGCTTCCTTAGACACTAAGCTAATTTGACGTGATGTACCGATTCCAAGGCGCCTGCAATCGCATAAAGCATGTCAGTTGTTTCTTGTTCATTCTAACTGGCGCCAATACCTTCTCCACTTTCAACGCAAAAGAGATCTTTCTTTTTCTCTACCACCATCAACAGGCATCGCTTCATAGTGAGGACTTTACGAGTACTTTTCAGTTGCCTACTTAAAGGTTTATATACAGTTAGAAGTCCGAAAAAAAGCGAATTTTCCGGAATTTTTTCTGAGAAAACTCTGATCTAACAATTTTTATATATTTTATGTTATCTTTTAACTGTATTTTAAAATATTTTAAAAAATATTTATTTGGAAAGGAGCTACAGATGATCTCCGGGAGCTCCTCTCAAAAAAGACATTTTGCGGTGACCACTATATCTCTGAATAATATCCTCTGAAATTAAAAAAACCAAACCGATTTCGTTAAAGTAATGTTAAATCTAGTAATTAATCGAAGGAATAGCAAAATAAATTTTTTTGTAAAAATGCCGGTTTCTCAAAAAAAAAAACACAAAAAAATCGATTTTGACCAAAATTTCGGCCTTCAATTGTTTATAAAAAAATTTATCGGTGAGAAAAAATCTTCGATTAAAGACTAGAAAGTTTGAAAAGCACTTTACATAGGATAAAAACGCCTTTTCTAACTTGCGTGCAACTTTGAAAATATTCACTAGAAAATAAATTAAAAAAAAGCGATTTTTTGAAAACTCTAACTGTATATAACCCATTAATCCAAAGTATAACTTGTTGGCATGAGATATTCGGTATTTAAGCGAAGTCTCTTACTACTTCAACTATGACTAACGGCTGGGTTGTTGAGGCCGCTGATATTAATATCGCAAACATGCATAGGCCAGCAATTGTGCGCTTGTATCCCATCTGAGACCCCATGTGGTATCAAGCGGCTCGAAGAAGTCTTTCAAAATTCTGACTGACCTGACATTATTAGTCAATGTCATTTTACGAAGCTTGGTTTTACGGAGATACAAAAATAAAGATAGAACCATTTAGGCAACTAATTTTCGCTCTGTCGAATGCGGCTTTCAACTCGACAAAGAGATGGTGTGTGGCGGTTTTTTTCAAGCAACGTATCGTACTCTGGATGTACAACTTATTGATTTTGCCAATTTTGACATATGGTTACCTAGTTTGGTGGGTAGCTCTTCAGGAAGGCTACAACATCACTAAACTGGAGAGGCATTTAGAACATGTCCCACTGCTACCGTCACCGTCATTTTGCACTTACTTCCCGTTGATCTTCCAGTTAAATCCATTGCTGCTCAGAGCGCTAGCAACTTCCTGTAGGATATAGTAGCATCTTGAAGCAGATCTCCCCTTCCTTCTCTGTTATTCGCACTGATATCTTCATCCGCAAACTGGGTTTTGAGGGTTGTGCTAGGATTATCTTTCCGAGCAGGCAAGATTGGAAAGAGAGGAGAGTCGACACGGATTTAGGTATCTCTGTTTTCACTGACGGATCCAAAATGGAGTCCGGAGTGGGAGCGGGGATTTTCTCTAAATCAGCCAATATTTCAGTCTCCTCTACACTGCCGGAAACGAGCAGCGTTTTTCAAGCAGAGGTCTGCGCGATTCTGCAAGCATGTAGAATGATAGGGATCGCTGTTGGGAGCGAGACATTCATATTTTTTCCTATAGGCCAGCTGCGATCAAGGCCTTGTCGTCGCCGTATTGCAGCTCTCTTCTGGTTAACTCCTGTAAGGAGGAACTCAAACGTCTCGAACGTGTAGGATACATTTTCCTTATCTTGGTTCCTGGACACAGGAATATAGAGGGAAATGAAATTGCCGATGAGCTTGCCAGGAAGGGGTCGGCAGAACCGGTTTCAGTCGTCCCCTTATAAGGCATCGGTGTCCCCTTGACCGTTGTTAAAGGGAAACTGCACAATTTCTTTCTAATAAAAGCGCAAGACAGATGGAGGTCTGTCTCATCGTTTGCTATTTCAAAAATATAATGGCCTCAATACCCGCCGTTCAATTTTCAAACTCATTGCAGTGTTCACTGGTCACTGGGTGATCGGAACTCATGCGGAGAAGCTTGGACTTCCGTACAACCCCTCTTGCAGAAGCTGAGACTGTTGAGAACTTTCTCTGCAAATGTCCGGCTCTGGCGGCTAGGCGCTTGAGATTCCTTCGCGTGCCCTTTGAGGATGGCTTGAGGAAATTCTCCAGCCTATATCCCTTTTCTCTCCTCCACTACATCAACAACACTGGATGGCTGTAGATAGTTTTCTCTTCCTTAAGGAAGGTAGGTAGTGGTCCACATTATGGTATTAAAACGGCACGTAAGTGGTACTTGAAGTGTACCTGTGGTACTCTTGCCATCAAACCTACCTACCTACCTAACTCGGAGATATGACATCGCTCTGTAAATTCGCTTATAAGTAGAATAGTAGAACGGTAACTTGTCATGGCTCTAAACTTACTAGAAGTTTACCCTTCAATATTAGTGGGTTTCCTTTGTTTTTGCCCAGTGGTCGCCGCAGCCGTATATTAACATATGTACATATACATATTTGTATGGCGTGTTCCGTAAGCCCCTTTGGAGAGTAAAATTTTAAATAATATTTTCAATTATTTACAGTGCGAGGGCAAGGAATACGACAACAAAAGCGACATTTGGGCATTAGGTTGTATACTTGGCGAAATGTGTTGCCTAAAGAAAAGTTTCGCCGCCACAAACCTTTCCCAATTAGTATCCAAAATAATGGCGGTATGTTTGCAAAGGCTCTTATAAAATATTTTATAGATAAAGATATAATTTATTAATGTTATAATGATTACTGTACTCAGGGCAATTATACGACTATACCAACAGGATACTCGTCGGGATTACGCAGCCTTCTAAACAACCTTTTGCAGGCAAGTTTCTCTATGGATGTACCTTCCTCAAAGGTGATTTAATTTTTTTTGCCGCAGGTAGATGCTTCGCGCCGCCCTAAGGCCTCTGAAATTTTAGAGTATTGGATACCATTGATATTTAGAAATCTGGGAAAACATAAGGGGTGCGAGTACACACTAACTTTTATTTACATATTTCGCCTTTCTACTAATTAGTTACTTTCTACACAAACGCACACACACACACGTATTCATATGCGCAGGTATTCTTATAAAGACGATATGTTTGCAATTAATTCCCCCCAAGAGGATGTTGAGTTCAGCTTCAATTTAGAAACAGATAAATCTACACAAGCCTTGCCAGATCTCCCAACAGAATGTACCGAAATGAGGCAAGTGATGAATGCGGAAACTGCGGTGCCCAATGAAATAATTTATAAACGGTTAGTTAGTTAAAGTAACAAAATTTAGCGCAAGTAGAAAAATTGAATTGAGTTTTATTTTGCAGGTCTGTTCTATACCAATTGAAAGCGTTCGGCAACAGCTTCAACATGAATCCATTACAGTTGCCTCCAAAAGCACGTATACGCACGGTGGCAACAAGCGATTCTCATTTTGTGGTAGTAAATGAAGGTAAAAATTTTACGAACTTTAAGTTTTTCCTTTTCACTTCCTGATTACAAATTAGACGAATCTTCTTGAAGGGAATGCAAATTCTGGATTTTTACTTGTTAAATATTTAATATTATTATTATTGTTAAAGATGGCTCCGTATATGCTTGGGGTGAGGGTACACATGGACAACTTGGTTCTACATCCCTCGAAGCGTGGAAGCATTATCCTAGCCGAATGGAGAGTGTGCGCAACCATAACATTGTAAGGTAAATATTTTAATTTACTTTTGATTTTACTAAAATTTAGGTACATGTTGAGTCTATCTTCAAAACAAAAGTATAGTAGGTTTGCTATTTAAAACTAAATCTCCGATCAGAATCAAGGCAAATCTATGTATTAAGGGGAGGTTCTAGTCCAAAGGCCCGAAAACGTGCGTCATTTCATGATTTTTTTTTTTTGAGAGTACATACGTATTTTTTTAAAAACTTTTGTGGCATTTATTTGTCAATATTTTAAAAAGTTTACAAAAAATTTTCGAGTAAAAATAATACAAACTGGCAGCTCCAGCCCTCACTGACGATGGTCGTGCGCGGTGGTGGACAGTGTGCGCGGGGCACTCTACAGCCCTGCCAAGTGATCTGAAACGAAAACACAAAAAAAAAAATCTTCAAGTATTTAAATGAAATTTGGGGACCTTATGATTTTCCGATTTTTAAAAAGCCCTTTTTAAAAAAATGGGGACCCTTTGAAAAAAAACCTCTTTTGGCACTTTTTTTTAACGTTAAAAAATCCATACTAAAAATGTTTTTTTGACAAAAAACGCTTCCTGAAGGCCACCTAAGTTGAATAAGCTTTAATTTGAGCCGCCAAACGACGAAACCGGTGTAGTCGTTGAAGCGGAATCGCACTCCGCGCCCAAAAGAAAGGTGTATCGAGAAAAACGCCCTCCGAGCGCGCGCTTCTACCTGTTTTTCGGCCGAGGCGCTCTCTTGTCTATACGCTACAACTCGCCAAATCAATTCGATAGGGAAATATCAATTTGCCTACACATTTTTAAGACCTTAAGAACGAAAATAAAGCAATACAAAAAAATAAGTTTTTTGGTCGATTTTGACTAGAACCCCCCTTAAAGGTGGTATCGGTAAATCAGCTGATTTTGATTTTTTTCTTTCGCCGTGCCCGTGTGGGTGTCAGCCCAGAGTGAAACAAGACGAATTCATTGTTTGTTTTCTACTTTGCCTAAACTTTTCTTTGACAATCAAACGTACAAAACATTGTTGTTGGTCTAGTGCCACCACCGTTAATGAATGTGCCTTGATCAGAATTCAATACGAGGCGAATCTATTCAAGGTGGTGGCATTCAAGCAACAACAAACTACAATAATTTTTTAAATTAGAAATGTCAAGAAAATAAATAGAAGAATGGAATAAACAACACATCAAGAATTTGCCGTCATTCCGTTTTATTGGCATTTCTAGATTAACCCGACGGAATTATCAGCGAAACTCTCTCTTATCACAAAGGACGGAATAATCCGCAATAAATTATTTTTTGTAAAAGTTTGACGAAAATAAATAATTTTGGTAGTCCTGTAAAATTCTTTTTCATAAGAACAAACAGTAAAAGTTTTGCCGACGCTACGTATTTTGAATACATCGGGCATTTCGAGCGGTGATGCAAAAGGGTTAAAGGCGAAAAGAAGAAGAAGAAATCAACTCTCTAATCACAGCACCTTCTATAGATACGCCTTGTTTCAATAATATTGGGTATGGGAATAAGTTTCCGTCCTTTCTTAGCTAAAGTTACAAATTATTTAAACAATTAAATAATTCATATCATTATGTGATGTATGTGGCATTGGGGGCTACAACTTTACTCCATCTTTCAGGCAGCATACGGATTCCTCTGGCGAAAAATTCGAGTTTTTTTGACCTCATCCATTCATTGAGCCAGTTTGCGATCCTGTCGTAGGCAGTGAACCGCTCCCCGATAAGGGCTGACTGCATTGATCGAAACAGATGGGAATCCGAAGGTGCAATGTCTGTGGAGTACGGCGGGTGGGGCAAGTTTTCCCAATTCAGTCCCTCTAAATATTTCTGGACCGATTTAGCAACGTGTGGCCTGGCGTTGTCATACAGCAAAATCAGTTTGTCAGGTCTACCGTCCCATTCCGGCCACTTTTCTTTGAGAGCTCGATTCAAATGCATTAGCTGCAGTGGGTAGTGATGGTTTCAGATGGTTTAAGGAGTTCACAATAGATAACAACCTTCTGATCCTACCAGATGCACAACAAAGCCTTTGAAGCATTGATATTTTCTTTTCGCTGTCGACGGACCTGGTTTACCTGCCAGGGTACCACTTTTTTGACGCTTAGGGTTATCATAATAGATCCATTTTCCATCGCCAGTCACGATGTGATGCAGAAAACCTTTTCTTTTCTGCCGTTCAAGAAGCATTTTACACGTCACGAAACGTCTCTCGACATAGCTCTCCTTCAATTGATATTGCACCCAGTTACTTGCTTTCTGGACCATCCCCTTCGCGTGTAAACGTTTACCGACGGTTGATCTGTCAACATCCAACTCTTTAGACATATCATCAAGGGTTCGACATGTGTCTTCATCCAATAATTGTTGTAATTGAGTATCTTCGAATTTTTTTGGTGCCCCTTCACGATCTTTATCACTCACGTCGAAATTGCCACTTTGGAAGCGTCGAAATCACTCTTTACAAGTTGTATTTGTTGGAGCGTGATTTCCGTGATTGATCGTTTCAGCTGCACTTTTCTTTAAAAGGTAATAACGAAGCTTGACTTCCCGCAAATGCTGTTTTTTCGGGACGAACGTAGACATTTTTGGCGTTAGATAATAAAGGTTATTTTTGCTTGAAACGAATGTCAACTACTGGGATCGAGACCTCACATATACACCTTCAAATCACCTGTATATTACTAGAGCGAACACAAAAATAGTATCAGCAGCGACACCTCTTTTACGAGGGCGGAAACTTATTCTCATACCCAATAAAAGGTTTGCTCAGTAAACAACTTTCTCGTTCCCTCTTGACAAATCGGCTCCCTTAGCAGTTTCTTGCTGAATCTAAACATTTTGAGTGAAATTGGAGGAAAATCAATTTTATTGGTTCTTATTATTTTATCTGAATACTTTAATTTTTATAACTTTAAAAAGTTTTCACAATAACTTTTATGGGCGAAATCAAAAAAATTCTCATTCTCCTGTTAGCCAGGACAAAGTCGACATACCCATATCCTTGGCAACATGTAAACTTTTATTAGACAGATACTCTTATTAAATTACTGTTGTAGGATAGATCTAGGAATCGTAGTAGGTGCCTCATCTGTATACTGTCTAATGGGCAGACATGCCCCTTGATTAAGGGCCCATCCTATAACTACTGTAGAAGCTTTCAGGATATAGAAGAGGAAGAAACAGTCGAACACCTTCTATTGCGGATGCATGGCTCTGTGTGGAAGACGGTTGAGATTGCTCGGTGCGAATTTCAAACTAGTTAATATAGCCAGCTTTTTAAAGCCCACACAATGGTTTAGAGAGGGTCAAGTAAAATAAGCCTAATTGCGATCGCCCCTCGGCAAACAATGGCAAACCTCCGAGTGAAACTGTAGGTCTCTCCATTTGTGGAGCAATATCAAGACAGACACCACAAATAGGAGGAGGAGCTCGGCCAAACACCCAATGAGGGTGTGCGCGCCAATTATATTTATATGTATAAGTAGAGTAAGGGTCGTATCACAAGAGATCTTTAACTAGCCTAGGTACGTCGAAGGACAGCCACTTCACCTAGCCTAACCGAACAAATGTAATGTAGCAAAGTTTTTACATCTTTAACTTTTTCAAACGTGTATCTTCCTGAACAAGTTTCTAAAATTTTTCAACAATGTCGAAGTCGTCGTCTAAATCGGCTAGTCTGCGCACTGATTCTTGGCTTAATAAAGCATTGGTTTTCCTAGACAATAGTCCATGTAAACAGATGACATCTGCTGAAAAATTATATGGGGTGATTTTCCTTATTTAAAGAGAAACTTAATCGCGGCGCGAAACCCAATATTCTCCACAGTTGAGCTTTTCTTCCCAATTGACTTCCGTCGTATATCACAAATATTAATGAACCCACTTAAGTCATGCTGAAAAGATTTATAGAGGTGTGCTCTCTAACAGACCGTTATTCGGCTCTGAGCGAATTTGCGAGAATCAGCTGATTGGCTGACATCACTTGTGATTTGCTTAGAAACTGAGATTGTTTTTGTAATATACGAAAAAATCAACCAATGACACTTCGTTACTTTCTGAACAACGACTGATTGGACGAGTGTGTGAATACATGTGCTAACTGATCGTGCTAACAGCCAAAGTTCCCCTCGCAATTTTCTTTTTCTTTATAGTTAAGGAGCAAACCTTGTAAATCTATCAGCCTTGCATTCAAGTAGTGCTAAGTAAAATTCGCAGCCCTTTAATCCACAAACCATTTGACCTCCCCTCGAATGTAGGTTTGGTTAGGTTTGGCAGCCGCATCGCACATAGAGACAACGATGCCATTTAGACCACGAAATGGGTCCCCTCGCATGTACTACTACTTAAAAATACATCATAAAATAGGCTACGGACAGCTCCACAAGGCAGTGAAGGGTCCAAATCAGGAACATCATTTAACTAGGAGAGGTTTATAGCCAAAGGAGCAAATTTGTTCTAATAGCACATGGGAAATTGCAGGCAAAAAAGCCAATTCATAAGACGTTAAAGGTTCTCTAAAGTTCAATGAAGGAAGCGAAAAAGTAATGAATATTTTTTGAACTCGTTCTGTGTGTTTAACATGAGCAGCGTGATGCGCTCTCCAAATACTCTTAGAAAGGAGATGTATAAATCTCAGAGTATATGAGTCAGAAATAGATAAACCTAACAAAAGTTAGGATTGCATAAGATTTCGAAAAAAAATGTAATTGATTTGCGTGCTGAAGCTTAGTTTCGTATCAAAATGCAAGGTGAAGTCCAAAATAAACAAGAATGAGCTAAAATAGAAACGACAGGAGCTTCAAGTTTATTTATTCAAAATAGTCCCGTCTGGCCTCGATACACTGTTTTGCGCGATCTAAAAACTTTTCGAAAAAGTGTTTCAGGTCATTGACTGACAGGAATGTCCTTCAGGATGTGGGTACACCCCTTTTGGATGGCCTCTACGGACGCAAAACGTTTTTCTGTCATGGCCAAATGCAATTTTCCGAATAGGTAGAAGTCACAGGGAGTCATATCAGGCGAATGCGATTTCTAATCAAAAAATCAGGTACAAGAGTAGATCAATGAGATGGTGCATTTTCATGCAATAAGCGCCACTTTCCTCCGTCGCGGTATTCAGGGCGAATTCGACGCATGCGATGCAACAAACGCTTCAAAACGCCAAGATAGAAAATTGCATTGACGGTTTGGCCCGTCGGCACGAACTCCTTGTGGACAATTTCCTTGGAATCGTAAAAAGAAATGAGCATCCACTTGATTTTTGACTTCTCCAAACGCGATTTTTTGGGTGATGGCTCATCAGGGACCTTCCATTCGGCACTTTGACGCTTAGTTTCAGGTTCAGTTTGGAAACTCCACGTTTTATCACCAGTTACAATGTTTTAAAGGAAGTTCTCGTATTTTCTCGCCTCTTTAATGAGGCCTTTCGAATGTTGAATTCTGACCAATTTTTGGCCCTCAGTTAACTTGTGCGGAATGAAACGTGCACAGACCTTTCGTAAGCCCAAATGATAAGTTAAAATGCGATAAATCGATGTTTTGGAGTTATTCAACCCAGATTCCATGAATTTCAAATATGATTTCGGTTCATTTTTGATAAATTTACCAACAATTTCGGTGGAGTTTTCGGTGATTACTGATTTTGGGCTGTCATTTATGTTCTCACAACCATCTCTGAAACGTGTAAACCACTCACGAACTCTGGCACGAGACAAACAATCATCGCCATGAACTTTTTTCATCAATTCAAACGTTTTACCGATTTTAAAGCAAAATTTGATATTAGGTTTTTGTTCGAGACTCATTTTTGTACCGATGACACAAACATACTGACACTTTAGCACAATAACTTCGCTTCCACTGAACCGAATGTCACCAAGCTTTCACTGAAAGTCAGCTAGGGATGTAACTTCCTACGCACTAACTGAAATAAAAAGATGGCGCCATTAAAAACATTTCTATGACGCCAGTCTTGTTTATTTTCGACCTCCCTTTGTGTACTCTAATATAATATCTTCGTATGTGTTTTTTTTTGTATAACAAATTCTTATAACTTAGTTTAATGCATTCTCATGATTCAATTATTCATTGAATCATGATGCATTCTCATATATATTCGAACATCCTTCTCACAGTGCGTGCGTTGGCGATGACTTCACTATTCTACTAACGCAGTCCGGTGCAGTGCTCAGTTGTGGCGATAATTCCAAGTATGCGCTGGGCCACGAGGAGAACAAAACCTTTCACACGCCGAAAAATGTTTCCAAATTACAGGATATACAAATAGAGAAAATAACAGCCGGCACAGAACACGTGCTTGCCTTGAGCGCCGACGGTTCCATCTACGTTTGGGGCACCAACCTGCACGGTGCGCTCGGATTAGGTAAACTACAAACACAACAGTGCGTACACAGATTCCTAGGCGCACAAATGAATTTACTAATTGCCTTTGTTTTTAAGGATAACCCCACAAAAAGTGCTGCTGCCACATGTAAATGGCAAGGCGGAGAGAATCTTTTGCGGTCCCAATGTTTCAGCAGTGCTTTTCAAAAGTGGCGACTTGTATCTTTGTGGCTGCAACAAATACAAGAAGTTGGGATTCAAAAAAATAATACAATCACCGCATTTGTATGTACATTTAATAATTTCAATCACACCAAATAGAATTCCTTGTCGAAAATGACATATCGCTAATTTGTTGGAAGAGTGTCATGTGAAAACAAATCAAAGCAGTAGCGATTAACGGTATCTCATAAGATATAGTTTCTTTAATACGACGTTCTTTCAACAAACGCGCGATGTGCATCCAGTAAAGCTGTAATTAGTGGAGCCGTAGTCATAACGGCGTAGCCGTAATCATAACCATAACCGCCACATTACAGCATTTGACGATTAGTCATGCCGTGACCATTAAGAGTTGATTATGAATTAGAATAAATGACAGCATTTGCATTTAGTCATAAAAACATAGATAAATTTCCACTAAGTCAATTAATTTTTCGTTGTTCATTTCTAATATCAAATTTTTGTCGCAAATATAAAAACAAGAGTAAAGTATTTCACAGCTGCTTACGGTTACGGAGAAAAACCAAAATTCAATACACACATACGGCTACGGTTATAGTTACGGCGTTATGTTGCGGCACCTATAATCGTTTACAGTGATTTCCATATGTCTGATCAGACCAGCTGATTGCTATGGTTTTGGTTATGGCTAAGGTACGACACCACGGCTCAGCCGTATTTGTCCAAAGATCATTCAATGGCTTCTTGGGTCAAGAGGCCAGATGGGTCTACGGCAGAAGAGTCTCTAGAACTTCTCTTAAACACTTATTTTCCGGGATTTAGCGCTCACAGCGCGATATTGGGAGAATCCGGGGGAGCCGCTAAGACCCACAGCATCTTGCCGATGTAATAGTCACAAAAGAGAGGATTGCATGGGCAATAAAATCATTTTCACCTTTCAAATCTCCAGGACTTGACGCGATTTTCCCCAAGATGTTACAGGAAACTCTTGATATTATTCTACCATGGCTAATGGAAATTTCCAAAGCTTCTAAACCTAGGTTATATTCCAAATAGCTGGAAACTTGTTAGAGTCGTCTTCATACCAAAGGTAGGTAGAAGGGGACATGAATCAGCGAAGGATTTTAAGCCAATTAGTCTGTCGTCCTTCCTTTTAAAAACATTTGAACGGCTTTTAGACATACACATTAGAAGCTCGCTGGAAAGCTCTAGTATATCAATTGCACAACATGTTTACCTCAAAGGCAAATCGACGGAGACAGCGTTTCACGAGGTAATACGAACAATAGAGGGGCAGCTTTTCTTGACATAGAACACGCACTAATGCTATCCAACGGGCGTTAATAGACTTAGGGGTGGAAAATTATATCAGCAATTAGATCATCTCTATGCTAGAAATCAGGATCATTAGAGCTAATATGGGTAATATCAACACAACTAAGAGAGTCCATAGGGGTACTCCACAGGAGTACTATCTCCACTTCTTTGGTTATGTGTGATTAGCAAAATCTTAATAAAACTTAATGGAGGTTGGGTAAAAGTAGTTGCGTACGCTGATGATGTGGTGTTAATGGCATCAGAACTGTGTCCCAATACGATCTGTGAGATCATTCAAAGGGAGCTAGGCGAGCTTAACTCTTGGGCTACAAGCTGTGGCCTAAGTTTAAATGCGCGTAAAACAGAACTCATGCCTACCACATATTAACGGACAAACCCTCTCACTTTCACCCAGTGCAAAGTACTTAGGGGTTATTTTGGACCCCAAACTTAGCTGGAAATTAAACGCCGAAGAACGGGTAAGGAAAGCTGAAATTGCTTTATATGCCTCTAAACGTATGCTTGGAAGAAGATGGGGTCTTCAACCTAAGCATACATTATGGTTGTATAACCCGGTTATACGACCAATTTTATCGTATGGTTCGGTAATTTGGTGGAAAGCTCTCGGGAGAGGTTACAATACCAAATTACTCGTGAGAATACAAAGATCAGATCATGTCCTAGGGAGGCCCTCAACGTACTGACACACGTTATTCCAATAGACCTACACATTAAGAAGACGACAACCATTAGTGCATTTAGGCTAAATGAAGCGGGTCGCTGGAAAGAAAAAGCCTATGGTCAAGCCAGTCTATTATTGCGACAAACTCAGTTAACCTCGGTGAAGACTGACTACATCGTCCCGACGGTAACATTCAATAGACAGTTTGCCACTATCTGTCCATCTAAGCAGGAATTGTAGATAGAGAGACCAGACGAAATGCAAAATTAGCAGAACGGTATGGTCCACCTGCAACCTCAAACAATCGTCGACATTGATAAACATGAAACGACGGGACGCCTGGAGACTAACGGCAGTCATAACTGGCTTTTGATCTATCGGAGAACAGGCAGCCAAAACGGGCATCCCTCACAATACATACTGTCACAGTTGTAAACAACCGGAGAAAAGGAAACAATCTTCCATTTCCTCTGTGAATGCTCTCCCCTGTGGAAGGACCGAATGTTAACCCTGGGCAAAGCGCTGTTCGAGGGTCTCGAACAACTGTCTGGCATAGACGTTAACAACCTAATAAGGTTCTTAAACCGCATAGACTGGATATAGTCATGCCGTAAATAACTGGTAAACAAGTTGGTAACGAGGATGTGGCAACAAAATTGTGCGGAAGCGCTAGTTGGATTCTGGATAAATCATCACTTTAACCAACCAACGACTCCACTAATTGCAGCTTAGGCCGTATAAGTCGTTCACTGTCCAATAATATTTGAGAAAAGTAGTAAATTTGTCAATTAATTTAACAGAAAAAGCTCCAACTGCCACACAAAATCGTTGATGCAAGCTTCTCCTCAATGCACACCGTGTTGCTGGTTGAGAGCGGTCGCATATATACGATGGGCCGCAACGCAGAGGGACAGCTCGGCGTGGGACACACTAGTGAAGTAGATCGGCCTACGCTCGTGGAGTTCATAAAGCATCGCGCCATTGTGGTAAATACCACACATTTTTAAGCTTTGCAAGTAGCTGAATTGTTTAGTTTATTTAGAATTGCAAGTGCAATGATCAGGGAACACTGGTTACTTCCGCGGACAACGTTATCACCTTCTGGGGCACTAGAAACGGCATACCAGAGTTTGGAGATGGTAATTTCGATAAGGTTAGTTAACTCGTATGCCAGTGCATCTAAATCCTTTATTAATGTATCAAATATTTTTAGTTACCATTTGGAAATGATGACATTGATTCTGAAATCGGTAATAGCACCGTGGCGTTTACGAATTTCCTTGCTTCGGTTTATAAATCTGAACTTCTTTTAGAACCTGTAGACATTTTGGCGTGAGTAAAAAAACAAATATTTGTATTTTACAGCATCTCAGCACCTTCAATTGATTTGCAGTTTATACGCATCCAAAGAGCAATACCAGAAGGGCTACTACATTAAGGTAAATAACATTTATCTATTGCCACACAGTGTTTTAGTGTTGGTGGACACCACGACACCTTTGGTATCCTCGCTGACAGAGATGCAGTAAATAGTTTTTAATAAAAGAACTTTATTACATTGTGCACTAATGTATTTGGTTTATTTTATTCAAATGTTAGGTGTTTGAAGTCCCATAATATAGAAATACAAGTAAAATGAAACATGAAAAAGGTATATAGAGTAAAAGGGGGCCTTACAATGACGTAATGACTACTGTCAAACATTGTTTTTTTGTAGCTACCCATTTCTAAACTCTTGATACTATACAATTCAATCCTCTACTTTTACTCTCTTTGTATTGGTGGAATCTGACAAGGTTATTTTTGCCTTGTAATACTAAGAATTACTCTATTAAATGTTTGATATAATTCACCATACGCTATACTTGTGATAAAATGTTCCGAAAACATTGAACAACCCCAAGGCTTGCGAAAATGTTCCAGCTAAATGATATATTAGCCTATGGTCATATTAGGCTTGAAAATACTTATTTGCAATGTCTAATAAAAAAAAGCTTTAAAAAGTGCATAAGGCATTTCGAAAATGCCAAAATGGTATTGGGTTTAGTAACGCGACATTTGGCCAGCATAGCGTCCTCCACTGCCAAACAATCCACCGGACGTGTAACCGCTATTGGAACGTTCATTGTAGGTTCGATCAAAGCGGTCTTGCGTGGATGACATAGGGCGCCAGTTGTTATCTTCTACCGATTTCTGCCACGTTGAATTGCTGTGGATGCTAGACATGCCATTACCGGTGTACGATTTGACACCACCTCCGCCTGAGCTGCCGCTCAAATGTGTAGAGGATGCCCAGACACTGTTGCCATTGCTGGAGCTGCCGTAACCATTTGAGTTGTCATAACGTTTATTCGATACTGATGATCTAAAAAAACGATAATGAAGAAACGTATTAATTGAAATAGATTTTACTTCCTTCGAACGCAATTACCTTAAATCGTCGATACCACCGCGCCGGTAACTTCCCGAGGAACGGTCTGAATCCATATAACGGCCAGCGCTGGCTTTATGAATGGTTGAGCTGACATCGCGGCTTGTATGGAATGATGAAGTGCTACTATTGTTGCCTGTGGTGGGAACATGACGAATTTCAACTTCACGCTTGTAGTCATCCCGTGACGATTTGCTTGTACCATAGTCGTCTAAGATACGCTTTGAGGAAGACGTCGACAGGTAGTCATTGCCACGTTTACTATAATCGTCAGTGCTGCGCTTTGCCGGAACTACTGAATAATCGTCTAGAGCTGCGCGTTTCGTGCCGGAGCTTGGGTAATCCATGCGTTTGGACGAAGATGAGTACTCATCAATGCCACGCTTACTCGTTGATGAACTGGTATAATCATCCCGCTTTTTATCATAGCTGTGGATTACAGTAAAGGAATTGATACATCTTTAGTAATAGAACCAAATTACTAATTCAATTAAAATTCTTCTTTTACTACAGACATTAATATGCTCTAAATTACTGCTGCTCATATTAAATCGTGCATATTTACCTCCTTGAAGATGTCACGAGACTGGCGTCAAAGCGTGGTGGCGGAGGGGCTTCAAAACGAGAATCACTTCCCGAAGAGCGTTTCCGATCGGACACGTCGGTGTAACGTTCGTTGCTAGACCTTTTGGCAAGCCGCTTAATCGGGTCCTCTCGGGCGTGCATAATCCTTCGAGTACAATTCAAACGAAAATTGGGAAAAAACATAAATATTAGCGCATAAATATAAAAATATATTAGTATCAGAGGAGCGTCTAACCGATTTGGCCATTGAGAGGGAGATGTTTCATCACCTTGCTTACTCAATATTTATGTAATTCTAAGACGAATAACACGTTCTTGGAATAGAATTACAGACAACTAAATTAACTATCACACTTTTTATACATCCGACACTCTGCACTCAAAACACATCCCGTAACAAGGTGATGTTGCCGCGCTGGCACAGTTGACAGGAAGTAAAAAAAGCGGTGTGTGTTCGTGCAACACGTGCGTGTGTATATGATGGTGTGTATGTATGTATATAAATAATATTGTAATTTCTAAAACAACTGTTAAATGCAAGTGTAGCGCGCTCATACTTCATTTGTTGGCGTTTTAACTCGAGTCGCTCCAATTCGATTTTCTCCCGCTCGAGTTTCTGCCGTTCGCGCTCTAAACGCAGCAACTCAGCTTTCTCCTTCTCCAAACGCTCCCGTTCCTGTGCGAGCTTGCGCCGCTCCTCTGCTAGACGTGCTTCTTCTTGACGTTGGCGTTCGCGAATCTCGCGCCGGCGACGCTCTTCTTCACGCAGTTCGCGTTCACGCTCACGTAAACGCTGTCGCTCACGTTCTTCGCGTAACTTTATGTATTCTCGCTGTCTTAGGCGCTGCTCACGTTCACGTTCCCTCTGTCGCTGGTCGCGAACATTTCGGTCATTACGAATGCGGTCGTTGGAGCGGCTGCGATTAGAAAGCTGCCGAACATTTCGATCTTTGGGGCCTTCTTTCGAAATATCACGCTTCTCGCGGTTGCTGGTCACACTCTTCTCCTTAACTTTGTCTTTGTCTTTGGCTTTATCTTTCTCCTTGTCCTTGTCGTCCTTTTGGCTGTGATCCTTCTCCTTATCTTTGTCACGCTGCTTATCCTTGTCAACCTCAACCTTTTTTGATGAATCTTCCTTCTTGATGGTATCAGCAGTCTTGCGTCTGTCATCTCTTGCCTTCGAATTTGTGTCATGTGCCTTCTTATCATCTTCCTTTTTGGTGCTATCTGAACGAGATTTCGATGTAGCTGTTGAGCTACTGCCAATTTCGTTCTTGGTGCGTTCTACAGATATTATCCGTCCATGGAGTTCGGTGTGATGTAAATGTTCAATGCAGCGACTAGCATCGGATGATGACGACATTGTTACGTAGCCATAACAACGGGTGCCTGGAGTACGGGTGTTGGTAACAACTTTAGCGCCGATTACCTTTCCAAATTTGGAAAATATAGTTTTTAGATCACTAGCTCGTGTCAACGAAGACAAGCCGGATACCCATAAGTTGCGAGACGGTGTTGTTTGCTTGGCTGCTGCCGACGATTTCGCCGAGGTATTGGCTGAGGACTTCTCTGCAATTTCCATACAAATAATAGTGGAAGAGTAATGGTGAGCACACATTCAAATATTTTGCGATTCGTTTTGAGTCTGCATATTTTTATATATAAAGATTTTATTCTTTAAGTAAAGGCAAGAAACTGTACCACAATAGAGTGCAATGACTCTTTTTTTTTTGTTAATGATTAAGTGTTCAAATTTGTATATATAAAATGCACTTTAAATGGTTTCCCTAAAACAACTCAACAAAGAAAATGTGAACTTCAGATTTGAATTAACAATGTGAGGAGTGAAGTTAGCGAATATTGGGCAGTTATTTATGTTGTTTGTTTCCTCAAGCGCCCAATGCAGGATCTCCAAAAGTGATAGCATGAAAATTGAGCTCCACTTGCTGTTGAGAGATGTTCCTTTAACGGAGAAGTACCTCGGCCATTAGCAGATTTACGTACAAGTATCTCTCTACACCTCCGCTGCGCCAGCATTTACGACAATGCATAACCTAAGTATTTGGTTGGGAGAGTGAAATAATTCCTGATATTTCTTTGCGGTTAAGTAGTCCTTTAAATGATGAACGGATGCCAGTAAATAAATGAAGCGAAGCAGCCTTTCCTGATTTTCAGCACATATTTGTTATTTTCTAAAAGCGAAAATATCGGATGATTTCCTAGCGCTGAAAAGAAATCCTTTAGTACTGCGGTCCAAGAGCTGCTCCAGATACACCTTGCCAAAACTTGGCACATAGTTGATGCTAGTCCGTTGATTAAAACTCTATTGACTAGCGCTTGTCCATAGAAATTCTATAGTTCCTCGAAATAAAAAAATCGAAATCGTAAAATTTCGTGGTGACAATTTACTCGCGAAGGGATTGCTTTATATCCTTATACTCTGTTGCACCTGCCGGCTATTAACTTAACACAAGTTCACACTTTCTTTGCTGAGGATGCCACTCAATTCAATATATTTATAAATTTGAGTTCGAAAATGAGCTTATTACTTTCTAAACCCTACATGATTGTTGATCTTCGCATAACACTTTCTGCAGATGCCTTTCTTTATAGCCCTGCGTTTCTTGGTTAATTACCTTTGTCATCCTTTTGTGATGTTTTGTTTGAAGATGATTTATGTTCACTGTTATCACGAATACAAGCAAGTTTTGAGTTGAATCAAGTTGAATTCAGCGGAAAAATATTAAAAAGAAATGAAATTAGTAAAATTTGTTGACGTTGGCTGCCTCAAATCTTGAATTAATTTGGCAGAGTCGAATAGTTGTTGATATGCAAAATTTATGCCAGCTATTAGAAGTTGAGCATTGTGAAGACCGTATATCTTAGAACACAGGTTGTCTGCAAAAATTTGAAATAACTTAATCACTGCAAAGTTCCATAAGTACACCAGGTATCAGTTCGGTCTTGATAGCATTCCTTGAGCTTGTGCTGTTGTTGTTGCAGCTTACAGAGTCCTGCCTAGAGCTGTGAAACCATCAGTCGCCGTCGCCAACCTCATCTAACGATAGACCCAGGAAGCGGGCTGTTTCTGAGCTTGTTGGATCTTCCTTGAGCATCATTGTCATCTACTAGCAGTTGCCTGTCTATTAATTCTTCACTTCACTCAAATACTTCGTCCAATGCAGGTTGCCGCTGACATCTTTACAAATGCTCAACACTATAGCCGGTATATATTCGCCATAAAGACTAATTCAAAAGAGAGTTGAAATCTGCATTATCTATATCCATTTCAGAATCTCTTTGGTTCTATTGTGCTGCTAATTTTTATACTTTGGCATTCAACCAACCTATCGTCTTTCCCCTTTTTGTCGCTGGACTTTTCATCTTTTCTCTTTGATTTCTCGTCCTCCGACTTGGTATTTTTACGTTCGTCCTTGCTGTTGCTGGATCCACCCTTAGACACCCGCGGCTCTCTCGTAGCTGCTACACTTTTGCTGTTCTTTTGCGTTGAACTATTTCCGGAAGTAGTACCTTCAGCGTCGGCTATAAATGACCGGTAGTAAAGGCGATTTACGGGTAAGAATAGTTATTTTTGTTAGTTGTTTTAATTTTAACTTTGTCTGATTTGCTGTTGATTTCATTACAGATTTT
This sequence comes from Anastrepha fraterculus, assembly GCA_037575425.1. Classification (NCBI taxonomy): domain Eukaryota; kingdom Metazoa; phylum Arthropoda; class Insecta; order Diptera; family Tephritidae; genus Anastrepha; species Anastrepha fraterculus. The sequence continues at coordinate 48,091 of JAYXIM010018237.1, read as the reverse complement.
TATCAGCAAATAATATATATACGTATATATATTAATTTTATATTTCACTACAAGCGTTTGAAATCTGCGTACATTTGTGTTGCTTAGCTTGCAACTCGTTTAATTTTAATTTAAACACATTGACGATTTATAGCGATAAATTAAAATTCTTTTTTTTTCGATTTTATGTTTTGGATTTAATCAAAATACTCACTGCTTTTTTCCTTGTCATCAGGTGCCTGTAGAATGAAAGAACGTTTAATAGGATTATACAAAAATTGTGTTTCATATTTTCTACAAATATTGAAAAAATGTGACCTTATTATAATGACATTATGAAAATGTTGCATATTTCATTTGAGAAAATAAAGATTAAAATGCAACACAATTACAAATTATGTATTGAATATAACAAAACATATCGAAGAGTCCGTTTCCACGACAGCCGGTTCTACGTTACCGAAACGACCCGGATTTATATCTGGCCAAGGACTGTCACTCCAGCAGCATTCCCCGTATGTAAGTATGGGGAATGTTTAGCTGCTACAACAACAACAAGAGTCCTACCAATGTGGGAAATCAATACGGAAGTTAAGCATGTAGGCCTTAACCTTGAAACCAGGCTCAAAGGGAAAACGAAAGCTGACGCAACCTTGTCCAAAGCAACTAAGGCATCACTCATTGTATTATAACGTTTGCCTTTTTTCGTTATATTCAAGTAGGTTTTGTCTTGTTCGTTTGTTTAAATATTTTCTTCGCGCTTCGTTTTTTGTTTCAATAGCTGCTTTACACTCTGCATCGAACCACTCATTTGTGGTGCATCTTTTTGTGCCTATTTTCTCTTTAGCTGCTCCAATAACCGCATTTTTTACTTTAGCCCAGATTATTTCTGCTGAGTCTTCCTTTGTTACGATTAGATTACTCTTTATGATTTCTTGGTATGCACGACGCTCTTTCTCATCCGCTGAAATTCGCTCAGTACTCCATTTTACTTTCTTGAACCTGCGATCGTTGCCTATATTTGAAATTTTTTGCCTTATCCTGGCAATCACCATGTAGTGGTCAGAGTCACAGTTTGCGCCTCTAAACGATCTGACGTCAATGACCGAGGTTGCGTGTCTTTTATCCATCAATACATGATCTATCTGGTTCGATCCTCTCCTTCCGGGCATTTCCCAGGTTTGCTTATGAATTTTCTTGAGCAGGAAGGAAATGGATGTACATCATGATTGCTGGCAAATGATAACATATGGAGCGGTTGCGTGGCTATTGAGGACCACCTTTTCAGCAGTGTGAGCTGCACTAACTAAGCTTCAGCATTTGGTATGTGTGTGTCATGGTCACCTATTCTAGCTGCCACTGCTTCACTCGATTATTCAGCAACCAGCCAAACCAACCCTGTTTAACATGACTAGGAAAGATTTTGGTAAAGGAAAAGTGGTCTCATCCAAGAGCGTGAAATCGTTGATTCTGCAGCTCCCACTTAACCAGCTATCCAGGGATGATAACACTAAGGTTATTAATTGTGATGAGAAATTCAGGATCGAAGTAAGTTGGAATACACACTGGTATACAGATGGCTCGAATGTACCTGAAGGCATAGCCGCTGGCATATATGGCTCTAACACAACCATCCCGTGCCGATGAACACTTTTTCCTAGGATTATCTTCCAAGCGGAAGAGTATGCCATTACTTTATGTGCAGAGATCAACTTAGACAGAAATCTACGGAATGCGCAAATTGATATTCTGAGCGACAGTCAGGCACTACTCAAGGCGTTGCCATCCTCTGAGCCTAAGTGCTTATTAGTCCTTAAAAGCGAAAAGCTAAGGCTAAAAGACGTGAGCTGGCACTAAATTATGAGGCTACGCCATAATTTAATGCTCACGACGAGCCTTCTCACAGATTACTGCAGACTGCGTAGTCATCTGTACAGAACCGGGATAGAGTCCACATACTCTTGTCGTTTCTGTGACCAGCCCTCCTTCCTCACGAATGTGATGCAATAGCGCGAAGGATAAGATATCTCGGCTGGAAGAAGAGCACATACAACCAACCCAACACAGCTCTATCTTAGGTTTAAGGGAACTAGGTTTGGATAAGTACTGGGATGATCAGAGGGCACAAAAACTATAAGGCCGTTGTGCAAACTTCATTTTCATTCAATCACCGCCGACTAGAAGAACTTTAAGGTTATATTCTGCGGTTAATTTCATGACAAAAAAATATCTACAAGTTGGGTATCCAAAGCAATAGCCCCAGAAATAGCAGATATTTTTATTTGTATCTTTCCCCACTTCCGAATGGAACGGTTTTTTGGAAGTTTTGGGTAATAAAAATAATTTTACAAAATAAATTGTTTCAACTTAATGAATGAAGGTAAACTAGCCTTCTAGTTACTTTTGATTGGAACTTTGAAGTTTAAATGATTTTAGAAATAATGCCTTTCACATTAATATGTATGCACAAAAATATACCCATTCTTAACCTTAATTTCGGTTGAGCAAAATTTCAGATGTCCAAAAATACAATAAAAATTGTGCGGATTTTTTAATGTTCAATTTTCAGAACAGCTGTTATGTACAAATTTTCAACCTAAAAAAACCTTCAGAGAGGTTTGAAATCAGAACATTTAATATCGTTCCGGTGAATATTTTCGAAGTTACACGCATATTTGAAAAGGCGTTTCAGAGAATGTTTACCCTATGTAAAGTGTTTTTCAAACTTTAAACGCCTTTTTCTCAAAACCGTGTTTTCGAAGTCGGTGGACACGATTTCTCAAAAACAGCTGAACCGATCGTCTTGAAATTTTAACACAATCTTCTCAGATATATTATCCAGGTATTAATCGAAGGAATAAGAATTCTGATGATTTCTTCTATTTTTTTTATGCAATTTTTCGCGAAAATTTTTGTAGAAAATTCGATTTTTTTCCTATAGTCGCCATTTTAACAAAAATTAATATTTTGACCATTCCTTCGATTAATACCTAGCTTTATCTATCCACAAAAATAACCTAATTGGTTTTTCGATTTCAGATCCAAACCGGAGATATTTTGTCCTTTTTTTTGGATGACGTTTGGGAGACCATCTGCATATTTGTTTAATAAAATCGTTCTTTGTAAAAAATTCTCAAAAACACGCCATTTTTCAGCCTTACAAGTGTATATAACCACAACAAATGGCAACTCGTGCGTGCTACAGCTTTCAGACAAGCACATTGTGGACTTTTTGAACAAATATTTTAACAAAAATTGTGCGCAATTCTTTAATTTAATTTATGCTTACACTTTTATATAAATTAATGGATTGGCTTTCCATTACCACCACGAAAGTTATGCTTATAAAGACTAAGTGCGGGGACTAATTTCAAAATTATTAGACAAATGTAGTTAATATATCAGCCTTTTGATTTATAGTACTTTTTATACCTTCTGCTCAAATATGAACGAGACGATATCAATAAAACGGTCCGCGGATGACATATGGCAAAAATACATTTTTTGGTTTTTGGTAGGACTGTTATAAGCTTACATGGCAAATTTCAGCGTGATATGTCACATAGTTTGTTTTCTGTGCTACTGTAAACAAGTCAAGCTCGAGTGTGTTCTTCGAATTCTCTTTTATGACTTCAATTGTCTCAAAATGTTTTCCACGCAGCGGCAACTTGAGCTTGGGAAACAGGAAAAAGTCACATGGAGCCATATCAGGCGAATACGGTGCTTGCGGAACGATATTAACATTATTTTTGTTCAAATAATCGCGAACAAGACGTGATGTGTGAGCTGGTGCATTATCGTGATGCAAGAACCATGACTTGTTGCCCCACAATTCCTTCCTTTTAAGACGAATGTTCTCGCGCAAACGCTTTAAAACGTCTAAATAATATTCAGCGTTAACCGATTTTGCGATTTGTGCGATTTTCAAGCACAAGTTCCGTTAATTTTCCGATGTTTTCGTCGTTTACTGATGTTGCTGGACGACGTTCATGAGGCAAGTTTTCAACCGATGTACGGCCCTCTTTGAACGATTTGTACCACTGGAAAACACGTGCACGCGATAGAGCAGAGTCCTCATAGGTTGTCTGCAACATTTTTAAGGCGTCTGAAGCCGAAATTTTGTTGGAATAACAAAATTTCAAACAAATTCTTTGTTCAACTTGAATTTCCATCGTTAAATTCGAAGAACACACTCGAGCTTGACTTGTTTACAGTAGCACAGAAAACAAACTATGTGACATATCACGCTGAAATTTGCCATGTAAGCTTATAACAGTCCTACCAAAAAACAAAAAATTTATTTTTGCCATATGTCATCCGCGGACCGTTTTATTGATAACGTCTCGTTCATATTTGAGAAGAAGGTAAACTACCACTAAGAATTTATAGGAATATCTCAAGGCAAAAATACTTATTTTTTGCATAAATATCAAAAAATTCCCTATTTTACAAAAAAAGGAACAATATTCACTAATAAATAATAGTTCGTATTTTATTAAAATTCTATTATTACAAATGTTATGGCGGCCGCCGTAGGCAAATGGGTTGGCGCCTGACTACCATTCGGATTTCAGAGGGAACGTAGGTTCGAATCTCGGTGAAAGACCAAAATGAAGAAAAAAAAGTTTTTTCTAATAGCGGTCGCCCCTCGACAGGCAATGACAAAGCTCAGAGTGTATTTCTGTCACGAAAAAGCTCCTCGTAAGTAAGTCCCTCAATTTGTGGAACAACATCAAGATGCACGCCACAAATAGGAGGAGCTCGGCGAAACACCCAAAAAGGGAGTACGCGCCAATTATATATATATATGTACTTTGGTAATTCTCTACTTTGTGTAGTATATGAAGAATTTGGTCATAAAGTACATAAGATTTGAGAGTAACAATATTATTAAATTTTGTCTCTTTATAATTACAGTCACTGTAAAATCTTTAGAATTTATGTAAATATACTCACCTCATCATGAAGTAGTTTTTGTTCCTCTTCTCCGATTGTCAAATTTATAGATTCTTCATTAGATTCCCCGGCATTTTCCTCTTCACCTTCAGGGTCATCATTAAAATTTTCTTCTCCATCTCCTTCATCATTATTTTCTGTCGCTTCACCATCGTCGATTATTACACATTCATCATCTACATCGCCCACTTGGTCGACTTGATCGTCTTCCTCCTCTTCGAATTGTTCATCTTCATCATAGTCATCATTTTCTCCAGCATGCTCTTCCTCATCAATAGGTTCCTGCTTAATTTTTATTGGCTCAACAGGCTTCGCATCAATTTTCTTTACATCCATAATCTTCTTTGGGGTAGCCTTGGTATTGGACATAAAAAGGTATTTACCCGGATCTAAACCCTCACTTTTGATAGACTAAATTAATAAATGATACATACACATGTATATGTAAGACAAATCGAATAGTTCCATCTGGATTAAGTTTTACGAGCATTAGATAATGTGAGAATGATTGATTACCTTCTCCAGCCTTTCAACTAACGATGCCTTTGCCCCAACTGTGTCCAAATTTCTTTTTTCTAACTCTTCTTTTAAATCACAAACACGCAGCTCACTCAACTTTTTCCCAGTGTCCGGCATTATATTTCTAAAGTTGATGATTTAATTCTTTGCTGAACAAACTTTATGTCTGATATGTAATACAAAATGGCGTTTCAAGAAAACCCAGGGTTGCTGCGTGTGTAGAATATGTAGTAAGAAATTGACAGTAACATGTAATCTATTACCATAATTTACAATCGCACAGTACGGTTAAAAGGTCTTAACGCCAGCGCCAATTCATTGATAAGAACTCTGGATTGCTAATTTTTGACAGTTTTCTGGCAAAATTATGAATGTGAGGTGAGTAAAAATTGCATGACCAGCGGGCTAGTGAAATATTTTAAAGTAAGTGAAATCTAAAAGAAGACAGAAAAACGTATGAAATTGTCAAATTGAATGAAGTTGGCAATATATGTTATGTAATATTTTAAGTCATATCTTCCCAACACTTAGAACCAATGAGCGCCATTTTACATGTTTGACACCCACTTGATATTTTTTTGTCTGTTTTTTCCCTGAATCGTATAAATCAAACAATGCCTTCAAGCAATCAATGCAGCATGAGCATAACGTACTGACTTACTTAATGACATTTTCCAAATGACGGTAATTTAACACGGCAATGCCTACATTTAAGTCAAAATCTCTCTCACTTTAGATAATTGTTTTAATTAAAAGCTACTGTTCAAATTTTAAGTTGAACGGTTACAATTACAAGTTAAATAATATTTTAACATATTGATTTGCCTGTCATCAAATATTTTAAAGTGAACATTTGGAGTAAAATATCGAACGTTTTGTTATTCCAAATTTTCGCCTACGGTGCGTTTTGTCCGTTCCTTCTATTGTGTCTGTATACCTGATCATGTATGATCTGTATGTATATAGTGAAAATTTGGGATGGAATAAAATATTTCTTTTTTATCTTTTTATTTATTTTTTACTATTATAGTTTTTTTTTAAATAAGTAAGAAAGCAAATTAAATAAAAAACATGTCTCCATTCAAGACATATCACTTATTCCAGAGTTTCACCACCTTATAAAAAAATAATTATCGCTATATTTGCATAGAGTCATTGCCACTCATTAAGCATCATTTGTATATATTTTTATTAATATTATATTTAAGTTATATCTTATATTTCCTGAATTTATGTATTTGGTAAATAAACGTAAAATATTATATATTAGCATGCTTAAGGAAAAAGTGAAGGTTGGCTACATACTTTATTTACTTTCGGCTGGCGACTTAGTTTTGCGGTCGTAAACATAAGCGGAAGCGACAAAATTTTGATGTGTTGTAAGAAATGAGTAATAAATGTGACGGTGTCCATGTGTCGGAGGTATAAATTTGGTCCACATAAAAAGGGAAAATGCACAAGAGTACACACTGGCTACCAAAATTAAGGCATCACTGGTAAGTACATCTACGGCGAAAATTTTGTTGTTCTGCTAACTTGTCCGTTTGAAGTTTGTTTGCGAGTTTTAAGCATTTTTGTACGTGGAAATTTGTGAAAAAAATTGTTTGTTTGAGAAATTTGCTACATTTTTGCATGTGGATTAAAATCAATTTTAAAAATCTGGGGCGTTAGTTAAATCGGACGGTATAAATATTTCCACTGTGTAATTGATAAATATTCGTATTGTTGTTGCAAGCGGGGAAAGTATGTGTGAACTAAAACTTAGATCAACGAAGTCCATGTTGCATCTGCAACAAAAGACTCCACTATTGCAATAAGTGAAAATCGAAAAAATTTAAATTAAAATTTATAGTGAAAAGGAATTAAATAAAAAATAAAATTAATTTCATACTTTAATATGCATTTAATAGCGTTTTATACGTCAATATATGCATGCACATAAATGAAAAGCAAAAAGTACAACGCGTTTTGCTTTTATTGCTATTATCGTTTCTCTTATTGTACCAGGCGTTATTAGTGTTTAAGTGCCGAAAAATTCTTTGTGACGGTTCACAGTCCAATTCTTATAGGTCTGTCTGACCTGCCTGGTTCAAATATTAAATTAGAATTGATTAGAAATTGAAGATATCAGCGTTTTTTGTTAGTTGCTTGGCCACGCCGAATTACTTGTTTAAGCGTGCTGTGAAAATCGCACGCCGTACGTGTGCAATAGTAAAATTTAACACAGAGTAATAATTCGCGTAGTATCTTCGATAAGTGCGTACGTGCATCGCAACGTGCAGATTTAAAAATAAAGACTACGATACCAACCTGGCCGCTACAAACGGGAAATTTAAGAAGTTTCTTGGCGACATGGACGAAGAAGAGGAGGAAGTAACTGATATCAAATTACAGATTTTTCATAACAATCTACGCGAAAACATTGTAAGTATTCCAATATAGTACATATACATATATACTTTTAGTTACTTATACATACATTACTATGGTATAATAAAAAAGGTGCGATAAATAACGTAAAAAGTATTGTATTAATTGTTTATTAGCAATATTTACAATAGCCTCAAAATTATACAAACGCCAAATAAACTTTCTATCTATGTATGTATATATGCACATACCTACGTATGTATATGTAGATAACCAAACGCCGACACACAAATTAAACTTCCAGGTCGCAGTCACCTAAAATTTTGATATGAGACAAAGAACACAATCAGAAGCTTAGAAGTTAAATACTTGTTTCCTATTATATTTTATAAACAAAAACAAAATACCTAACTCGATTTCTAATGTACCTAAGGAATATAAAATAGCTTTGCCGATATGCGTGCGCGAGGTAGTTTCTTAAAAAGTTGTTTTTTCGGACATGAAACACAAAAATTGAAAGTTAGAAAGTTTTACTTAATAACAGCCACCTCTCAACAGCATTATGCAACGCTTATATAATTCGACAAGCTACCCCAAAAATTTAGAAAATGGAAAATGTTAAAGCGATGCAAGCGGGTGCTCCTATAAAATTTAAGGTCTGCATACAAATGCAGATGTACATATGTTATGTTTTAAAAATGTGTTGGAAAAATTGTACCTTGATCTGGCATTTGACTAAGTATGTATGTACCAAAGTCTACATGTGTTTGTCCTGCTTGAGGGGTTAGGGGTAGTCAGAGGCCCGAAAAAAATTATTATTTTCAATAATTTTTTATTGCTAGTCAATTGCTTAATTTTACAAAAATAAAAACATAGCATTAACCCTTATGTCAATAACCGCGTACCCAGGTACCCTTTCCCATCTTTGAGATAGTACAATTCAAACACTGCTTGATAAAATTAGGGTTGGTGTCGAAATTCTGTATGTACAAAATTCTAAAAACAAAATTCTGCTTTTTTAAAATTCTGCTTTTTTAAAATTCTGCTTTCTAAAATTCCGCTTTCAAAATTCTGTATTACAAAATTCTGTATTAAAATATAATGTTAACAATGTTAAAGAGGGAATGTAATTATTTAATTTATTATTATTATTATTTTTTATTATTATTCGAGATATTAAATAAAAAAAAAAAATAATAATAATAATGTTTTCTTCAGTTTCGATAGAATCCACAGTATTTTTGCGTAGAACTTCTTTTCGCGTGGGCGGCCTTCGGCCGCGCTTCAAAAAATAACCCTCATCAATCCAACTCCGGCTACGCAATCCACAGTATTTTTGCGTAGAACTCTTCTAAAAAAACGAACAGCTGCAGAGAATTATTAAGAAAAGAAATGAATTAAGTCACACTACATATTTAAAAAGAATTCCAAAAAATATTGTAATTGGCTAAACTAAAATATTGTTATCGCTTAAACATATACATATGTACAATATATTTATGGAATAAATGTTTATTTTGTTACTTCTTGTATGACGAAAATCACAAAACTTGAATAAAGCAGAATTTTTCGCATTAAACATACAGAATTTTGAAAAAGCAGAATTTTAGAAAGCAGAATTTTAAAAAGCAGAATTTAAAAAAAGCAGAATTTTTTTGCAATTTACAGAATTTTGTCACCCAGAATTTTGTAATACAGAATAATGACACGCTCCCAAATCATTATTATTGGTAAAAAAAATTTATGAAAAATATATATTGAACATTAAAACATTCAAGACATTTACAAATAGATTTTGAATGCTCGTCACAAACAGGCTTATTACATTTCGTGATCGATCTTCAATAACAGGTCGGCACAATTCCCCGCTGAGTTGGCGTAAAAATAATCGCCTCTGATAAGTTTTTTTTGTATCATTTTATTATTTTCGTAGTATATGATGTATGCTGCGAGAGCCGCTATATCCAAGATGTTATAAAAATTCTTGCTCAGATAGTTCTTCCATTTTCTTCTCAATTAGGTTTTTTTTTTAATCACACTGAAATCGTCTATACTTCTCAACTACTCAGCAAATACTAAATGAAATAGACGCCAAAGACGCGGTCACATTACAACCCAGGGACCTTATGACGTCAGTTCTTGACGTCATAGGGCTCGGGTAGTCACACATCTCCTTCGATTTGTAGGGGAGCTTGCGGCTACCTGAAAATCCGGTACGTTATAAGGATAGACCTGGGAAAATGCAAAGAAACAATATCTGAAAAATACTGTACTTGTTCAAACAGCTACAGATCTTTCAATTATACATATATTAACAATAAAAAAAAACCGTGGGTACCACTAAATACGCATATACGCATTTTATATAAGGTGGGTACACGGGTACCCCGGTTATAGATCATTGTCGAAAAAGTTGGTTATAGATAAGGGGGTTAATACATCATATTTCGACTTGACTTTAGAAAAATTAAAAAAAAAAAATAATAACTGTAAAAGTTATCGTTGTTTGTGTGAAGCCCGTTTCTCCAGAAGTCCCTAGCTGTGATTATCACAAGTCCTTGGAGATTCATCTAAAATCAATCGGACAAGAGAAATTAGTTTTATTAATAGATAATCTTGTGCCTGATCGCAGATCTTTTTTTTTTTCAAAATTCACAATATGGCAGCCTCAGGAAATATTTTTCACATTTTCGAGAAAAAAGACCGACAATTAATTGTTAAAAAAATCTAAATTAAAAAAAATCCAGGCACGAGTTTTTTATGTTTTTCAAAAGCTGCATAAATTGTATTGAAATCTTCCGTTACAGTGATTACTAGTTCAAAAAACATAGTTTTGAGAAAAACGCATTTAAAGTTTTCCTATCGATTTATGTAGAGTTATACGAATTATTTAATAACTTACACTGTGCTATCTATTCCTGGGCCAGCCGTCATAGCAGCTTAAAAAATATCGATTTGCTGTTGCCTACGTAGCATTTTACCTTCTTGAGTGTTATCGTTAACGCGCTTATCTGCCACTTTCATACGTGCAGCATCCAGCTACCCGTACTTGCTCTCGAACTCTCCGGAGCGCCCGAACGCCCTTTGTTAATTGTCGAATAACTCGAAAAGTATTTGTCGGATTCACTTAAAAATTTTACACAATATTTTTAAGAAAATGCAAAAAAAAAACAATTTTTTGAAAATTCTGACTACCCCTAACCCCTTAAGTAATAATCGCATATTATTATGTATTACTATGCTCGACATCTTGCAACGTGATATAAGGAATTTCGCTCCATTTTCCATTTTTCGGATGGCAACCTTTAATTTGCTCTGATCCGTTATTTCCGACTTATCAGCGATCTGAGAACTTTAGCCTTTAATAATTTTTCTTGGAAATTAACAATCATCAATTTCCAATACTGAGGGCACGCGCGCACTTTTAGGCTGCACAAAACAAATATCTATTTTGAGTTCTGTCGTTATTGGCTTCACTCATAAAAGTACAGTCCATAAAAGTGGAGTCCAAAATAAACAAGACTGAGCTAAAATAGGAACGAGAGGAGCTTTGTTCTGATAACTTCGAGTTTATTTATTTAAAATAATCCCCTCTGGCCACGATGCACTGTTTTGCGCGATCTAAAAGCTTCTCGAAAAAGTGTTTCAGGTCATTGAACGGAATGTCCCTCAGTATGTCGGTACAAGCCTTTTGGATGGCCTCTACCGACGCAAAACGTTTTCCTTGTCATGGCCGAATGCAATTTTCCGAATAGGTAGAAGTCACAGGGAGCCTTATACGGTAAGTGATTGATGGTTCAAATGCGATTTCTAATAAAAAAATCAGTCACAAGAGTGGATCGATGAGATGGTGCATTATTATCCAATAAGCGCCAGCTTCCTCTTTCGCGGTATTCAGGGCGAATTCGACGAATGCGATGCAACAAACGCTTCAAAACGCAAAGATAGAAAATTGCATTGATGGTTTGGTCCGTTGGCACGAACTAATTGGGGACAATTCCCTTGGAATCGTAAAAACAAATGAGCAACGACTTGATTTTTGACTTCTCCAAACGCGATTTTGGGTGATGGCTCATCAGGGGCCTTCCATTCGGCACTTTGACGCTTAGTCTAAGGTTCATGTTGGAAACACACGTTTCATCACCAATTACAATGTTGTAAAGGAAGTTCGGGTCTTTTCTCGCCTCTTTAATGAGGTCTTTCGAATGTTGAATTCTGAGCAAATTTGGTCCTCAGTTAAATTGTGCGGAATGAAACGTACACAGAACTTTCGTAAGCCCAAATGATCAGTTAAAATGCGATAAATCGATGTTTGGGAGATATTCAACTTAGATTCCATGAATTTCCACTATGATTTTGGTTCATTTTTAATCAATTTACGAACAATTTCGATGGAATTTTCGGTGATTGCTGATTTTGGGCGGCCCGTTTGTTCATCGTCATTTATGCCCTCAAAACCATCTCCGAAACGTGTAAATCTCTCATGAACTGTGGCACGAGATAGACAATCATCTTGATGGCTTTTTTCATCAATTCAAATGTTTCGGTAAACGTTTCACCGATTTAAAACAAAATTTAATATTAGCTTTTTGTTCGAAACTCATTTTTGTACCGATGACACAAACATACTGACACTTTAGGCCCAATAACTTTGCTTCCACTTAACCGAATGTCACCAAGCTTTCACTGGAAGTCAGCTAGGGATGTAACTACCTACGCACTAATTAATTAAGAAGATGGCGCCATCAAAAACATTTCTATGACGTCAGTCTTGTTTATTTTGGACTTCCCCTTGTCTACCTACATTTTTTTATTGTAAAATAAGAGCCGTGTGGTCCCTTTTGCACTAGTTTACCTATATCAAAAGCAAAATTATTGAAAGCATTTGCGTATCTACATATGTATTAATGTTTATTTATTTTATTTTTTTATTTATTTAAGTCAAACATACAACCAAAGGTTATTTTTACTATGATTGGCCTTAAGAATAGCTTACATTATTCATACCTAGATAAAAGAATTAGCAATAAAATTAAAATAATACAATAGTTAGTAGTAAAGAAGTTGAAGTTGTAAAAGGCATTAAAAAAAAGAAAAATATATAAAAAATGGGAGTTGTAGTAGGGATTAATTCGAATTAATTGAAAGAGTGATAAATTATTTGAGTACATTCAGCAATATTCGGCTAGGTAACAAAGCAATTTATGTCTGAAGCGCAAGCTCTCTGTTATACATTTAATTGTTAGGGGCAAGTGAAGTTGAAAAAGTCAAATATTTGAAATTAGGCAACCGTACTCAAAAATATTTGAAACTAATTACCTGTGACGCTCCAGGCTGACCTGCCCTAATGAACGGAACTTCCCACGGCTCTATCTCCTAAGGTTTTCTTCTAATGGACATAAAACTATTGGAGCATATTCTACACATATTTTACTTAGATAATAAAAATCGGTTTTCTGAAGTTCTAAATCCATTAAAATCCAGTAAATATCCATTAGCTTAAGAACCCATTTTAATAAAATTTCAATGAAAATATAAAATTTTTTGTGGAAGCTCAGAATTTGTTCATATAAAATCAGTAGACAGATATGTATGTATTTACGTACGTATGTATTTGTTTGTTTTTTAATATTATTTTGAATATCTAAAAATAGCTTTTGAACGAAATACCCAATCCGCTTATTTACTTAGGCGCAAGAACATGTGGCGTATAAAATTTAATACTGAATTTTTTTGAGCAAAAAATATATTAATTCAATCAACTGAACAGTTGGTTGGTAATTGCAACATAAATGTTTAAAAATTCCATGTTTGAAGTAATTTTTTTTTAATCTTTGTATTTTGAGAGTAACGTTTTTAAATCGTTGTGATAACCTCGTGATTCCAGAAACAAACCGTACGACGATCACACAACAAAAACTTCTTTGAATGAGTATTAGCTTTGTTTGTTGTTTGAGTTGGTTCACTTGGCTTGCTCCACGATCTTTTTCGCTTGATATTGTTGTAAACAATCCATTTTTCATCGGTAGTTATTAATCGTTTTAGAAATGGATCATTTTCATTACGTTTCTTTAGCAAATCGCAGCTGCGTTGCGTTAAATGCGTTTCTTTCAGTTCGTGAGGAACCCAAGTATCGAGTTTTTGAACATAGCCAAGTTCTTTTAAGTGATTTTCAATGCATGTATGTGGTACATGAAGCTTCTCTGCAATCTCACGTGTTGTACTGTGGCGATCCAAAGTCGATTATTGCTTTGATTAGGGCGTCATCAACTTCAGCAGGACGACCAGAGCTTTTTTTCATCTTTGAGTGGAAAAGCACCAGAGCGAAATTTGGCAAACCAATTTTGACACTGCCGTTCATTTATGGCTTCGTCATCATAAACAGCACATAACTTTTTATGAACGATGCGGGTTTCCCTTAGCGGAAATAAAAAAGCAAAAAATGACGAAAATGTTCCTTTTGATTTTCCATTTTTCAACGAACGCCAATCGAAAACTACGCAACCGATCAAAACACTTTTTTTTACCGATTGACAGCTGAATAGCCAACTATCAAATACCAAAATGTGTTTTACATTTGTACTACGTCTAAACCTAAAAATTCAACTGAAGCCATCTATGAGTGAAATCCGCAATTACTTAGTTGCCAACCCAATATATTCAGTGGCAAATTTCATGCGCTCGCCCTTGTTTTTCGGACTAATAACGCGTTTCTTTCTCGCTCTTCGCCCGCGAAGTTATGTTTTCTCAACAAATTTGAAACTATTTCAACACAAACCACTTAATTAGTATTTCATCTTTAACATTTTATTAAGTTTTGCGGCTGACACCAAATTGTTTTTTTAACTTACTTCAAAATCATGCGTTCTTCGCGATGATTTCCCTTTCTTCACTTGGCCTAGGCGGCTTTTATGTGCAATCGAAGAGTCGCTTTTGTATCTTCTAATTATAAATTGCACGGTTGAGCGAGTTCTGTTCAATAATTTACCGATAACTCTAAAAATTTTTCCTCTTCATGCAATTTAACAATCAGCGGATGCCTTTTAGGGCCTCAGCACACGGGTCGTATCGTCAGCGGCACTACATTATTTTTTAATGTAGTGACGATGACGATACGCTTGCTCGTCCGCACACAATGCAACTAGCTATCGTACAAGTACGAATTGTAAAATATGTACATATGTCGAGCGATGTAAAGGAATTTATTTTATTGCATTATCTTCTTCATCGGAGAAGAAATAAAGGAAAAAGGAGTCACTGGGTGCATCCATACATTAGGAATAACTCAAACACCAGATTATTCATTGCCACAAGGAAGTTACAAGAGGATGATTACACATTTCTGCCTTGTGCTTACACAAATGATTACAATGAATATAATTTTCTGACATTTTATCGACTATTCAAAAACAAAATAGCAAAAACTGAAAATCAAAAATCACATTACAAGCGTACAGGATATTTGATCACTCTGCTGTAAGATAAGCGGCATGCTGCATGATTGCTGGTCACAGCAAGTAGCTGACGACCCGTATGCGGTTCGCCATTTGAACGCATGGGTGCGACAACGAAGCGCATTGTGTGGCATACGCTACGATGACAATACGACCCGTGTGCGGAGGCCCTTAGTTTGCTATTTTCCTGGCGGAGCCAATTGTACAACGATTTATGTTTGTCACTTCAAAACTTGTAGCAACCCAAAAATGCGCCGCTTTCTATATAGAATTCGATGCGCATGTTGATTGCGCTTGAAATATAACAGGACCCTGCCCGTTTTGACATGAATACTCCGTATTCATTTATATTTATTTTCCAGTATAAAAAATATTGAATGTAAATAAACTTTTTATCTACACTAATATTATAAAGAGGAAAACTTTGTTTGTTTGGTTGTAATGAATAGGCTCAAAAACTACTGGACCGATTTTAAAAATTCTTTCACCATTCGCAAGCTACATCCCACGATGACACTATGGATTATCACTTTATCGTTTGGAAATAGGGCTCGAGATATAGGTTCAAAACGTGGACCTCGGTAACCTCGGATGTGTATGTACAATATCGGTATCAAATGGCAAGCTGTTCGTGAATGCTTTAGTCAACGCAGTATTTTTCATGCTGCTCCGAGACTAGGGTCTCGAGATAGAGACCAAAACGTGGACCCGTACGAATGTGTTTGTACAATATGGATATCAAATTGAAGCTGTTGGTGAATGCTTTAGTACAAGAGTATTTTTCATGCCGCTCCGTGACTGGGGTCTCGAGATAGAGGCCAAAACGTGGACCCAGTAACCTTTGGTCGTGTATGTACAATATGGAGTATCAAATGAAAGCTGTTGATGAGTGCTTTAATACAGGGTAATTTTCATACCGATGGATGACTAGGGTCTGGAGATATATGCCAAAACGTGGACCCGGACCTGGTGTCTTTGCACACGAATTAATACCAAACTTACACAAGAGTTGTGTCTGTAATACATTGGGTAGTTGATAAATCAAACCGTGTTGATAAGTGCTTTAAAAGTCGATGGGTAATGTATCCAATAACGCTAAGTGACATTGGGTCTCGTACGAGTATGAAGCTCAAAACGTGGACCCGGCGATGTGTTTGTACAATATGGATATGCAAATGAAAGCTGTTGATAAATGCTTTGGTACAGGGTATTTTTGCATACCGATTGGTGACTAGGGTCGTCGAAATATAGGTCCAAAACGTGGACCCGGGTAACCTTTGAATCGTGTTATGCACAACTACGGGCATCAAAGTGAAAGCTATTGATAGAATGCTTTACGTACAGAGTAATTTTCATGCTCTGCATTGGTGACTAGGGTCTCGAGATATAGGTCAAAACGTGGACCCGCTGTAACCTTTGGACTGAATGTACAATCATGGGTATCAATTGAAAGACTGTTGATAAATGCGTTTAAGTACGGTGTATTGATTCATAGCACTGATAACTACGGTCTCGGAATACAGGTCAAAACGTGCGACCAGGTTACTTTTGCAACGCATGTACAACTGAACTGTCAAACTGACAGTGTTGAGTCAACGTGTCAATAAATACTTTCGTAACGTTTGGACTGGAATGAAGTATATGCCAACGTGTACCCGCCGTATCTTTGAATCCAGACATAATATCGCTTACGCATTATTAATGTTGTATCCGGAATATGAGTGTCAAATTCATGATGTGAGTTTGGTGGATTAGCAGTGAATAATTTCTTACGAAATTTGAGAATTTAATGTGAAATCCGAATGAAATTATGTGTTCGTGGAAAAAAATTTTTTTTCGTTTTTTGTTTTGAAAAATATAAATGGATAATGGTTAAAAAAGCTCCAATGCTTAATAAAACATATAAATTGAAACGAAAAATTCATGGATGATCAGGAAAAAAGACGATTGTTTATTCATATGCGTTGATTTGAAATTTAAAAACAATCTTCTTTTTTCCTGATTTTCAATTTATATTTTATATTTACTCAAAAACAAATAGAAAAACAAAAAATATTGTTTATGCCAAAGCGCTTGAATAAAGAATAAAGAAATAAATAATATGAAAATCATATATTTTCTGTTCTAAACCATATCTACTCTATTTTAGTGTGCCCAGCGAAGGAGGCCGGGTTTGCTAGTAATTTATAAAAAAACTGAGTAGATTTTAAATAAATCAAAAAGATGCTTTTTTCGAAACAAAATTAAGGAATCCCGGTGGTCTAGAGCTCTAAAATTAGGGTATTTTCAGGAATTTTTTTCAGAATAAAAAAAAATGAAACACGATATTTAAATTTTTATGGCTTTTCATTTAACTTCTTTTACATACAAAAATTAAAAAAATATATATTTTTTTCTTAATTTTAATAATTTAAAAAATGGCGCTAAAGTTGACCCTCACGAAAAATTGGACCTGGACGGTGTTGTCCATTTTGGCTCTTTTATTTATCTGAAATTCAAAAACAAAAAAAAATATATTAATCAGTATGACTGTACCTATGTCCCGCACTAGAATAAAAAAAATCAATTTGGCAACATGGTGCGGTTTTGAATTTCGCACTCTAAAAATCGGGTTTATTTTTCAGTTTTTTAATAAAAAAAAACACGAAATAATTGAAATAATAATATGATTATAGTGGGCAACATATTAAAATTTCAGACGGGTCGGGAGAATATTTTTATTGTTTTTTTGACAACACAGAAGCGCGCGGACCGCTTTCTACAACGTTTTTTTTTATTTTTTAATTTTCTTTAAATCTACTCGACCTTCGAGTCGAGTGACGGAGTAGATCTTGTGGTGCCAAGGAGGTCTGGGCTGTAGAAGGTATAAAATTGGGAATTTCCGCATGAAAATTTCACAGTATATTCTTAAGAGTCTATACTTTCGAAATATCGAAAAAAGAAATTTTTTGAAATTTCCAGACCACCGGGTGAAAGTTGAACGCTGAGTATGTACGATTAAGCGTTTGAGCCACTGTCACATACTTTCTTTATACTGCACACAATTTTTCAATTAAACAATAAATGTATAGCCATGTTATTTGAAAATATCGAACAAATGTAGTATTACCTCACTAGCGGCTATGGTCCAAAAATAGATTTCCATAAAACGGCTGATAAGGCCCATGCACATACATTTGTCGCTTTGTTTCTTATTTTCGAAAAATGTATTATTGAAATTAGCTGATAAATTTAACTGTGCACGTAAATAATTGAAAAGTATTCGTTTTCCGCTCATCTTCATTCATATTCATCTTAATTTTCTTCTGTCCCACTAACAATTCTTCTTGGAAAGGGAAGTCATATCTTAGGGCTGCCGTAGCCATCTTGCTCGTGCATAGTGGCTGTAAGTGTAAATACAGTTAGGTACTATATGTAATAGAAAAATCTCTGTGGTCCCCCTTTCGTCAGTATTAAAGCGCTTAATTAAAGATTTTGGTGAAAGAAAGTATAGCAGATAAAACATGAGCTGAAAAGTCCCGGGCCTAACACATAGATGGCATTAGTTTTATTACATTCACCTCTTTTTCATTAGTACTAACCTCAAAAAGACTTTTATGATATTCTAATTATTAGTTCGTGAGTTATTGTGCTAAGAGTGACGCTACTTTGGTTATTTTCAAAACAATGGATCAAAAATAATTTCGTGTTTTAGTTTTACACTACTTCTTGTCGGGAAGAAATATCGTTCAAGCGAAGCAATGGCTTGAAAAGTGTTATGGGGGCTCCGCTACATCATACATAACAATAAAACGATGCTTTAGGGACTTAAAAAGTGGTCGTAGAGACACCGATGATGCACAACGCAGTGGACGTCCAAATGAGGCGGTAACACCAGAAAACATCAAAAACATCCATAAAATCGTTTTGAATGATCGAAAGGTGAAGGTGCATAAGTTAGCTGACATCGTAATGATATCAAAAGAACGTGTTGGCTTTATACTGCAAGAGCATTTGACTATGAGAAAGCTCTGTTCAAACTGGATGACGCGTTTGCTCACTGTTTCGTTTCATCAAGACAACGCATCGAGCCACAAATCAATCAAAAAATGGCAAAACTACATAAACTGAACTTCGGATTGCTCCCACATCTAACGATTCGCCAGATTAGGCTCCCAGTGACTAATGGCTGTTCGCAGACCTAAAAAATGAAGAGGTTATCGCTGAAACTGAAGCTTATTTTGAGCCAAAAGATAAATCGTTCTACAAAAGTAGTATTGAAATGTAAGAGCGGTGCTGGAATGATTGTGTTGTTCTTGATAGAAATTACGTGGATGAATAAAGCTAATTTTGACCAAAAAAAAATGTGTGCTTCTTTGTTAGGCGCGGGACTTTTCAGCCCATGTGTTACTTCTATACATTTTTTATCAATACAATTTTTTTTTTGAAATTGCGGCTCATACATATTTATAAGAGCGATTGTATGGTTTTTGATATTATTTGAGCTGAAATTTAGTCGGAACTATTTTTCATAAAATATTGACAGGTAAATCCTTTCCTTCACAATCTACTTTTCCTAAGCAAATAACAACAAATTCAGTGTTGATCGAAGTTGCCGGATTTCTTCACCTTTGCATCTTCCCGTTACTATCCTAATATGCTATAGTTAATATTGAAATTCAGGAACTTAGCAAAATATTTTAGAAACTGCTAACAAAATGTGCGATGGAACTAGTTTCATACAATTATTACCATCATAAAAATGCATTTTAGTGGAGGATGCATTTTTTTGTCTTTTATTAAAAACTAAAATTATGCGATATGCAATATTTTAATTTGCCTTGAGATACTTATAAAAATGTTTTTAAAACTAAACGCGAAACAAGAGTAGCCTCTTTCTTTGCTAAAGATGAGAAACAGTGACAGATAAGGAGTGCGGAGTGCGTCATTAGAAATTAGTGAATGCATTTCGAATGTAACTTCTCTGTTAGGAAAGCAAGCAACATTTTTTTATCATGTTAGCTTTGAAACACATGTAAAATTATGTTGTGTGACCGTTATCAGTACCGGGTAATTTTCGCAGTAGATATGAGCGGCGAACAAAGAACACGTGAAGAAACTAAAAATCTTTACAAAAAAGAAGAAAGAACGAGACGAAAAAGGCATTGGTGACAAGGCGGAAAAAGTGCTGAGCATGGGGAGAGAAATCTAATTACCTCCGGCAGAAATGTAGCTTGGATGTACATACGAGGTGTGTTCAAAAAGTATCGAATTTCGATTTTTTTTGTGGCGATATGTTGGGACTTTTGTTTCTCACTCATGCCGACGAGTTCGGCTATTTTGAATGTTCAGTTAATTGTTGACAGCTGCTTTGCTTGCACATGTTTGCGCTCGTCCTCGATTTTTACCTATTCAAAAAGATGGATCAAAGAACCTGTATCAAATTTTGTGTGAAAAACGAAATTAAGTGCGCTGATGCATTCCGAATGTTGACTCAGTGCAGTGTCATACGGAGAAGCTACTTTGGACCAAAGCAACGTTTATCGGTGGTAAAAAATGTTCTCCGAAGGCCGAGAAGATGTGAACGGCGAAAAGCGTGCCGGACGCCCGAGTACTTCAACAACAGACGAAAAAATTGATTAAGTGAAGAAAATGGTATTGGCCAATCATGGAATCACCGTTAGAGAAGTTGCAGAGGACCTAGACACATCGATTGGCTCGTTTCATTCGATTTTTTTCAATGATTTGGGCATGAGACGGGTCGGCGCAAAATTTGTACCAAAACTGTTCAATTTCGACCAAACGTAGCATCGCATGAACATTGCTTTTGAAATGTTGGACTCTGTCCGCGACGACCCAAATTTGCTCCAGAGGGTCATAATTGGTGACGAATCGTGGGTGTATGGTTATGACGTGGAAACCAAAGCTCAGTCATCTCAATGGAAGCTGCCGCACGAACCAAGACCAGACCGAAAAAAGCGCGCCAAGTTCGGTCGAATGTAAAAGTTTTGCTTACCGTTTTCTTCGATTGCAGGGGCGTTGTGCATCATGAGTTCTTGCCACGGCCAAGGGTAAAACGGTCAATAAGGAATATTACTACCTGCAAGTTACGCGCAATTTGCGCGAAGCAATCCGCCAGAAACGCCCGGATTTGCAATCAAAAATTGCATCACGATAACCCCCTGCTCACACATCGTTGCTTGTGCGCGACTTTTTGGCCAAAAACAACACACTAATGATGCCATCAGAAATTCCAGAAAAAGTCAAAACTTTTGACACTTCAAAACTAGTTTTTGTAATCAAACTAAAATTGTCATGGTTTGCATTAAATATACGCGGAAGTTTGCCATTGCCAGTCAAATGATGACCGCTTTTAGAAAAAAACTTTTTTTCATCATTTTCATGCCTGGCGTTTCGTACCCGGATGTTGTAGGGTAATTTTTGGCCATTCGGAACCAGCTTTGGGTATTTTTGAACAAAATGAATGACAGCAGTTTTAGTTAAATTTATTTTTCACAAATTTTGCCTATACCTAATTTTGGAGATCCCAAAGCCAAAATTGTGGCCTTATCAACTTCAATATAAGTATACATATACGATTTTGGTCAAAAAGCCAATACTTTTCATAATCAGCAAGCAATGGATGTCGCTTTTTCTATGTTATTTTGGTGTTTATGAAAAATTATCATGGGGCTGGAAATTCCACCCGAAATTTACTCCTAAAACTTCAAATCAAGAAATAATTGGCAATTTTGGTAGCCAATCCACTGTACTGGAGTTGTGCACAGTTAGTGAACTCAGAGCAAAGGGCTATTCCTTTGTCATTTCCAATATCTACTCTCTAATATCTTATTTTCTCCTCATAAATGCAGATAAAATAAAATGTACGAACACAAAAACTACATTTATTTAATTAAGTTATGGAATTCGTATTGCTACTTTTTAGACTTTGGTAATTTTATTTAGTTTTAGGTATATTCAATCGATAAATTGAAGTCCGAAATTTCGATATAACAATATTATAAAATTAAAAAAAAAATAATGTATAATAAATATATAACAAAATCCTACAAAAAGGAGGTTACTAACATATAGTACGATTATTTTGCTATTTCAAATATAGCCAAAAATTAATGTTCTTATGGATCTCGTATATGTAATTATTTCATTTATTCCATTAATTTAAATTGAATCTATGTAGGCTAACTGGCCTTAAATACGTATCCCATGTATGTGATTGTAGTGATATTGATATGAATTTCATTGAAAATTGGCTCACATATTTTTTAAACACATCACAGCCATATCGCTGTATCTTATAAAGTGTGTTCTAAAGTCCACGTATCACTTTTTTATTGGTTCTAATTTAAACGGTGTGCCAGAATCTAGATTACCAAACTTATCAGACGTTTCGTTCGATTTTTATTGGTAAAGCTTTTAACAAGTGTTGTTGTTTTGGTCATATATCATTAATTTGCCGAAGAGTGTCATAATCCAAAATATCAATATGTCGGTAAAAGCGGTTTTAAAGTTTTCAATTTGCTATGCCCCCCTATGTAAAAGTACGAGGGTCGTTTGAAAAGATCGTGCAAAGCCAGACGGATGGCACTACTGGCGCGTATTAAAATTATGTTTACTTGGTAACCTCTCTTAGAAAACATACACGAAGTTTCAGTTTCGATTTGCTTGGCATTCATTTGAATCGAGGAATTCGAGTGATTCTCCTTTTTCACCACGACAACGCGCCAGCTCACGCCTCAGCAGTTGTGGTTGCAAAATTAATGGAAAAAGGGTTCTAACTTTCATATTCATATTTATATTCCCACTATTGGTTTCCTCGGATTCCTCGGACTACTACTATTTGTTTCCCAATTTAATGAAATGACTGTCGGGAAAAATATTTTATTCAAATGAGTAGGTGATTGCAGAAACGAATGGCTATTTTTCAGACTTGTACAAATCCTACAGGGTCCGGCACTCGAAGTGTAACCAACTTCAGATGCACAGGCATCAGCTGTCTGTTAGTTGGCTAAATGACAGTTCCCAGTATTGTTTAAAAGCGCACGGAAGCTTTTTGCCGAGAGAAAACGCGAAAAAAGAAAATCAGTGATGGATTCTAAACGTAATAGTGTGATTGTTGTTGTTATTGTTGTAGCAGCATAAACATTTCCCATGCATATACTGGGAATGCTGCTGAAGTGAAAGTCCTTGGCCGGATATAAATCCGGTCGTTCCGGTTACGAAGAACCGACTGTCGTAGAAACGTGTATTATATTTGACTGCAAAATCTCAACCAGCGATTGTTCGTGAGCTCGAGCACCTTAAAGTAAATAAAGTTTTTGTTTATCGCACCATTACTCGTTACAATGATACTGGTAGCATCGCGAATCATGGAGGTGGTCATCAAAAGTCTGCAACGTCTCGTGAAATGGTTCAAAAAGTGAAGCAGCGACTTGAGCGAAATCCCCGACGAAGTGCCAATCAAATGACGAAAGAACTGAAAATATCTGACCGTAGCATCCACCGCATACTGAAAAATGATCTCAAAGTCAAGCCTTACGAGATCCAAAAGGTGCATGATCTCACACCAAAGCAGCAACAAGTCAGACTTGAGAGAGCGAAGGAGTTGCTTCGCTTGGCCGAAAGCGATCAATTTTCAAACATTCTGTGTTCTGACGAGAAAATTTTTCAAATTGAGCAATTCGTAAACTCCCAAAACGATAGGGTTTATTTGACCAACCGTTCATACGAGAATTTGAGTCATCGATTGACCACCAGGAAGCAGCATCCGCCACAGATAATGTCTTGGGTCGCTGTAACCTCCGATGGGCGCTCTCCAATCGTTTTCATCGAGCTTGGCGTCAAGGTAAATGCAAAATATTATCGGGGAAGTATTCTGGAAGTTGCTTTGAAACCGTGGGCTGACAAACATTTTGGTAGCAGATCATGGACGTTTCAACCGGACTTGGCACCATCTCACAAAGCTCGAGTGAACCAAGAATGGCTAAAAAATACGTTACGAACTACATAACGTCCACACGATGGCTCTCAAATTCAGCAGACGTGAATCCGATGGATTATTCTTTTTGGGTCATTTTGGAGACCAGGGTCCGAACTAAAAGATTCACCAGTCTCGAGGCGCTAAATAAAGCCATTGTCCGCGAATGGGCCAAGAGACCTGCCAATCACATTCGGACAGCTTGCGATTCGTTTCTGGACGGTCTCAAGCCCATAGTCAAGTCAGAAGGTGGTCATATCGAGTAAAAGTAAATTGATCCTTAGTTTTGTATTATTTTCACACATTTTTTACTTTAAATTGAATGAAAGTAATTTTCCAAACTAAATGTATGGCCTTTTTAATTGGTTACACTTCGAGTGACGAACCCTGTATTATTCGGAAAGAATCAACAAACTACAAGAGCGTTGGACGAAGTGCATAAGCCTAAACAGAGACTATGTCAAAAAGTAGAAAATGTTCACTTCAAAGTGGCCGAACGCGTTGGTGCGTGACTACCATTCGGAAGTGCGTAGGTTCCAATCTCCCAACACGAAACAGCAAAATGATAGAACAAGTTTCTTTCTAATAGCGGTCGGCCCCTGACAGGCAATGGCAAGCCTTCGAGTGTATTTCTGCCATGAAAAAGCTGCTCATAAAAACCATTTGCCGTTCCTATGACCAGAATGTACCGGGAATGTTTAAATAAAATAAAACAGAGTTAAATTTCAGGCAAATTGATTTTATGTCTTTCAAAATATGACCCGTCTGAAACAACACACATTTGTCAAAGTTTAACCCAGTGGTCCATGCACCCCCTGGTAGGTCGACGAAGGGATGGCCTTCAGCTCCTTCGCCGCATTCTCTTTGATCTTCTCTATCGCCTGAAATCTCCTTCCCCGAAGAGGTAACTTCAACTTGGGAAACAAAAAGAATTTGCACGGGGCCATATCAGGTGGATACGGTGCTTGCACGATGGTATTTACTTGGTCTTAGGTCAAATAATCCATCACTATTTTGGGCTCGGTGCGATGACGCGTTATCATCATGCAAAATTCAATAATTGTTTGTCCACATTTCCGGCCGGTCGGGCAGACACTAATGATCCGAAGGCGCTAAAAAGTGGCAGATGTGTGTCTTACAGTCCTACCAACATAAGAAAAAAATATGGGTCGGTTCCCACATGCGCGGTTCGTATAAATTAAACACTTAATTTAAACATTTAAATAAGTATATATGTATACAAAATCAACCGGACTTTTTACCAACTTCAGACTTTCACCTCATTAGACTAAAATGAGAAAGCTATGGAACTGTATACCAACCAACGCTTCTAGAAATTCTAGTTAAAAACCATGGATTTAGGGTGAAAAGTTTGTGGATTTTTTCTAATTTTTGTATAAAGTATTTAATTCGGATGCATATGATTTTTGTTAGACAATGAGCTATACGTTTTTACTTTTATAAAAAAACTAATGAGCATAAAAAAATAGTCAAAACTGGCCATGTGTTTATACGATATAAATTTGTCTTCGATTGGCTGAATTTAGAAAATTTGTATTCATTTTACTTAGAGTGATATTTTTACTTTCTATAATTTCTTTGTGCTTGATATGAGTATGTAGGTATAGACATATGTATATATGTGTGTGTGCACTATTTTACGTATATATGAATTTTGAAAAAAAACAATATCTGAAGTTTTTCATTCCTCCAATACATACATTTATAGTCTTTCCTTTATTCTTATTCGCAGATATTTCTTTTGCTATTAATGCTGCTGTATCTTGCCTCCTATGCGCTGGTGTCACGTTTTCGTCGGAAAGATCGTGACGACCTCTTCTCCACAGATGAAGATGAAGTGCTCGTTTATCGTATTAGGTATGTATGTATGTAAATTTTGCAAATGGTATTAATTATTATTTAACACTTCCGAATTAATTTTTTTTAATTCAACCTCACAAATTTTGTTAAAAGTACGTAAAATCTAAGAACCAGCTTTTTTCAACAAGTTCCTGCAGTATTTGAAGAAATTCAGATGTCTAAATAAGTTTTTTATGGAAACTATACTCGGGAAAATGGTGCATTCAGCAAAGAAATTCATAAAGTTTTAGTAATTGCAACATTTAACTGTATGGAATTCGAGATCTTTTAAAAAAAACTCACAATAAATGTCACCTTGAATTGAATTAAACACAAAAGAAAGCGATAGAAAGGTCTTTCTGTACTCAAGTGGCGTTAATCTATTTAATAACAAACGGGAGTTTAAGAGGTATATGGGGCGTACAAATTCAAAGATATTAGGGCATATTTAAGGTGTCCCGGTGGTCTAGAGCTCGAAAATTTAAGGTATTTTCAGGTAATTTTTTTACATAAAAAAATTAAAAATGATATTTAAATTTTTTAGGCTTTTTATTTAACTTCGCGGGCGCCCTTCGTTGCCG
Organism: Anastrepha fraterculus; assembly: GCA_037575425.1. NCBI lineage: Eukaryota > Metazoa > Arthropoda > Insecta > Diptera > Tephritidae > Anastrepha > Anastrepha fraterculus. The sequence goes on along the minus strand of JAYXIM010018237.1, from coordinate 21,395 downwards.
AATGTGACTGTGGTGCGTGAATACCATTCGGAATTCACAAAGAGAACGTAGGTTCGAATCTCGGTGAAACACCAAAATTAAGAAAAAGTTTTTTCTAATAGCGGTCGCCCCTCGGCAGGCAATGGCAAACCTGCGAGTGTATTTCTGCCATAAAAAACTCCTCATGGAAAACCATTTGCCATTCGGAGTCGGCTTGAAACTGTAGATCCCTCCATTTGTGGAACAACATCAAGACGCACACCACAAATAGGAGCCGGCAAAACACCCAAAAAGGGGGCGCGTACACCCCTTCTTACAATTACTTCTTTTACATACAAAAATAAAAAAAATTGTTTTTATTTATTTTACAATAATAATTTAAAAAATGGCGCTAAAGTCGACCCTCACGAAAAATTGGACCTGGTGGGTGTTGTTTGGCCTGGTGGCGGTGTTGTGCATTTTGGCTCTTCTAATTATCTGAAACACAAAACCCAAAAAAATTATTAATCAGTATGACTGTAGCTACGTCCCGTACTAGAATAAAAAAATTGAATTTGACACTCTAAAAATCGGGGTTTTTTCAGTTTTTTAATCTCAAAAATACGAATTAATTGAAATATCAAAATGATTCTAGTACTGGCGATAGCCATTGATGTTGTGAACAACATATTAAAATTTAAGACGATGAAAATGTTTTTTTGTTTTTGACAACACCAGGCCGAAAAAAGTCGTTTTGAGATAAATGAGTTTAAAGTTTGAGGTACAGGAGCGCGCGGACCGCTCTTTACCTATTGAAAATTTCACAGTATATTCTTAAGAAATGGAAATTTCACAGTATATTCTTAAGATACCCTACTTTCGAAATATCAAAAAAACAAAAAATCGATTTTTTGAAATTTCTAGACCACCGGGGAGTCCCCTTAAGAAACATCTATTGTACATGTTCTATTCTTGTCTGATGTCTCCAAATAAATAAACTATAAATCAACATACAAGAGATGGAGCAAACGCGGTGAACACTAATTTCATCGTATAAGAGTCTGAGAAGTTTGCACTATTACGTCTAACAGAGCTCAAGAGTTAAATCGAACAACAAATCGAGACCTTTTGGCACTTCATTAACCCACATATTCCTGCGTTGGTGTTTCATATGCAGTTTATCTAGGAGTAAAATTAGCAAGTTCACGCTTTTATGCAGCCAAGTTTTTTCAAATAAGATTTTGTTTATGATGACGTCAATAATCCTTACTCGTTCTCTCAATATTAATCAACCTACAGCATTCAATTTTGGATATTTCAATTTTACCACTAAAGATATAATCAAAGGCATCAATGCTTTGAAACAATCTACTCAGACTGATGCTGATGAACTTTGTACCGCTAAAAAATGTCATGCTATTATATGAACTCTGAAATTTATTTTCCACAAATCTGTATGCACCGCAGTAGGAGGCTGAAAATTAACAGCAATTACATCTATCTCCAAAAGCGATAAAAAGAAGAAGACATTACCAATTATAGACCCATCTCTAAGCTCTCTATTACCTCCTAACTTTTTGAGGGAATAGTTAAAGAAAAAATGTACTTCGATGTCAAAAGCTACTGATATTTCCAAAGCTTTCAACAAGGTGTCGCTTATTATTTTATCACGCAAATTGGTTTTTCTTGGGTTTCACGCCATATATTTCAATTGGTTGAATTCCTACTTGTGCAATACATGCTGAATGGTCTCGATAGCGGATCGGTTTTTTCATCACTTACGAAGATTGTTGTTTTTCGTCTTCGACATTTTCGCTTTACGTTTACAGTTTTGCAGCCGACCCGAGAGTTTTTTCGATGGTGAGAGAACTCTGAATATACAACAGGATTAAGTTACTAAATTATATTGTTGGTGCCGTAGATTTAACCTATATCGAAATATTAAATAAGTGTTAAAATTAAATGTTACAACATATTCTCCAAAAGCATATCATCTGTAGTAATTTCCCTTGTTCTGTCGATAAAATTAAAAAACGTAGGTATTATATTTGACGACAAATCATATGCAACGTTGAATTCATGAGAAATTCTTTGTTTTGTTCACTACTCGAAAGGTGTTTTGGGAATCGAAAACAGCTATCGATTGCGCCCAACTACTGTTTGCTCTTCGCACAAAAAAAATCGTTTGTTGTTTGTTTCATTTAGTTGTGAGTTACAGGGTGTTAACAATGGCAGTCAAAAAAGAGCAATTTCGGTACATTTTACGGGTTTTCTTTGATAAAGGCGAGAAATGAAAACACAAGTCAGGCCGCTGGAATCGAGAATGCTGTTTATGATGCCGATACTGTAACAGCTAATTACTTGCAATTTTGGTTGCGTCGATTTCGATGTTAAAGAAAATGGATAATGTAGAATATGTCGATAAAATCACAGAAATAATCAATATGTTAGTAGTCGAAGCATCGCCAAGGTGCTAAGATCGACCATAAAACAGTTTTAAGCCATTTGTGGAAACTTTTTCGCAAAAATAATGGATTTCTTGTTCCCCCAAACTAATATAAAGCGTTTTCCAATAAGGAGTGTTATTTTGAATAGGATTGCGCTATCGAGAGATGATTAACGATTTTTTATGGCCGGAATTGGATGGCATTGATCAGGACAACGCTTATTTTCAACAATAAGGCGCTACGTGCCACACAAGTAACAAAACCACTTGTTCTTTTACGGGAAAAGTTTCCGGACCGTGTTATCTCTCGAAGAGGTGATCACAATTGGCCACCGACATCTTGTGATTTAACACCTTGTGACTTTTTTCTTTGGGGCCACGTGAAAGAGAAGGTCTACGCTAACAGCCCAGGGTCGATTCAAGACCTTAAAGATGGAATTCGTGAGGCTATCGAGGGCATAGGGCAACCACTTTGCAGTTTGGTTATTTAAACTTTCATGAAAAGAATATTGTCTTGTAAGCGTGGTCGTGGCGGTAATTTTCCTGATGTTATTTTCCACTATTAACGGCATACCTTCCTCTTTATAATGAAATAAACATCCGATCATTTGTATTAAAAACATAGCATTTTTCTTTGAATATCAAAATAACACCTCTTTTTGGAAAACCTTTATATAGTTTCCTTAAAAGAAGGGGGTAGTTCACGCTTTACTTTCGCAAATTTTCTCTTATGCTCCAAAAGGCTTGCCTGCCTACCTATACCATCATTCAGTTTTATAAAAGGTAGCTACGTCAAATTTTGGCTAATCACTCGAAATAATGCGAAAAGTCAATCATTATGGCTTACTATCTTCGATTCAATAGTCTGGGTGTATATTTATTTTAAGACAAAGGGATAAGGCTGTTAAAAAAGCATCAAATGAATTTCTTTTTTCACCACAGAATGCAGCGAAGTATCTATCTATTAAAGGTGGTTTTGGTAAATAAGTTGATTTGTTTTTTTCATACGCTGTGCCCATGTGGCTGTCAGCACAGAATAAAACAAGGCGAATTAATTTTTTGTTTCCTACTTTGCCAGTACCTTGACAATCAAACGTACAAAACATTGTTGTTGGTCTTGTTGAAGGTGGTGCTTCAATAAATGTGCCTTGGAAGTATCAAAGGTCACATTTGAAAAATTTATAAACAAAAATATTGGGTGAATATGAACTCAATCAGTGAAGTCATTCAGGCATAAAAAAATCACTAGCACACGTACCAACAATATTCTATATAAAGATTTAGATCGCTGACATATTAGCTGCTCTATTTTTGTTGCGGATAGAAAATATTCAACCACCCTAATGTAAATTAATACACACATATCGTGCGTGCTTGCATAAAAGTGCCTAAGTAGATCAATGACCGTTCGTACATTGCTTTGAGTTTAGTGTCGCATATATACGTACATATACATACATACATACATACTCACACATGCATACATATTTTACCTTTAGTCATATTTGTGTATTGTTGTGATTGCAGTTCATGGTTGTGCACATTTTCGATGGCGATCGCCGTAGGCGCGGCACTTCTATTGCCGGTCTCCATAGCTAGCAATGAAGTTTTGTTGCTGTACCCCAACAGCTACTATGTGAAATGGCTGAACAGCTCTCTGATACAAGGTATTTTTCATTTACATATATGCAACGCTTGGCAGCGCTGAGATGATTACTAAAGCCACACTATTTATTTATTTATTATTTATTAACTTTTACACTATTTTACAGGTCTTTGGAATCATGTGTTCCTCTTCTCCAATCTCTCGCTGTTCGTATTTTTACCCTTCGCGTACCTTTTTACGGAGTCAACCGGTTTTGTGGGATATAAGAAGGGTATAATAGCGCGCGCCTATGAAACATTTACAGTATTCAGCCTTTTGGCTACGGTTGTTTTGGGCATTACATATGTGTTGTCCGCCGTTATGGACCCGGAAAAAATTGGATTTTTGTCACTGCTAAGTACGTGTTGGTATTTTGCAACGATGCATTTCATTCATTTTCATCCACTAATAGCCCCACTGGCACTGCATTCAAGCGCACTGTAGCGGAAAATGCGCCGGAAATCGATTCCCTGTAAAAATTGTATTGTTCTTACAAGCGAATTCATTTTGCCTAGTAGTTTTTGTTGTTGATATTAATAACCAACGTATCTTACTATTTTTATTTCTAGATTTGGGCAGTGTACATTTACCATTTTTGTACTCGTGCGTTTCCTTTTTGGGTGTGCTCCTCCTACTTGGTGAGTATTTAACCATAGATTTAAGAGTGTTGATTATATACCAATTTTTACTGAACTGAGCCAATTGGACACATACAACAAACTTTTTAAATTTTTTGCAAAAAAAAACAGTTCCAACTAAATTGAAATAAGAGATTTATTATTAATAACTTCACGGAAGACATTTGTTTTTACATATAAACTTTGTTTTTGAAATACAAATTTGCTATAACGGCCCATAAGTCTGATTTTTTAACTGTCCATTCCGTATTCAAGAGGCTACGAGCTTCAAACAGGGTGTATGATTTTATAAAGGTTAAGTTTCAAGGGCCGGTGTTGATTTTAAATAAAATACAATTTTTTTAGGAAATTATTGTCATTTCTCTTTATTATGGTAATATTGATATGGCTCAATTATGTATGGAACAAAATATCGGCCAAATGGCCACGGCGGCCTCGGCGGCGCACCTCCATCCGATGGTCCAAATTTTCGATGACGCTGAGGCATAATTGAGGTTCTATGCCGTTAATGTGCCGAATTATCTCATTCTTTAGCTCTTGAATTGTTGCTGGCTTATCGACGTACACTTTTTCTTTCAAATAACCCCAAAGAAAGAAGTCCAACGGTCGTTGACGTTTAGGTGTGGTTCACATTCAACATCGGCCCTTGAAATTTAACCACCCTTTATATGCCATCATGCAATTCGTCAATAATCAATTTGAAAACACTACTTACCGAACCTGTACCTGTAACCTGAAAATCTACATCGCTACCTTCTTTGAATGCTTTCCATAAAGTCCCATCAGCAGCTTTTTCGGTGGAAATTTTATTTCTTCATTGCAAGATGTACGAGTATCAATAGCACTCGACAATTTTTCTGATTTCTACCCACAATATCAACCCTACGTAATTAGATGTAAGATATATATAATTGAAATTCATTCTTCAAATACAGGGCCCGGCACACTCAATTAAAAAGGCCATACATTTACTTTGGAAAATTACTTTTATTCGATTCAAAGTGAAAAATGTGTGAAAATAATATAAAATTAACAATCCATTTACTTTTGCTCGATATGTCCCCATTTTACCTTGCCTATGGCCTTGAGACGGTCCGGAAACGAATCGCAATCTGCCGGAATGTGACTTGCAGGTATTTGGCCCACTCGCGGACAATGGCAAATGGGCCGAAGGGAATAGTCCATCGGATTTGCGTCTGGTGAATTTGAGAGCCATTGTGTGGACATTATAAAGTTCGGAACGTTGTTTTTTTAGCCATTTTTGGTTCACTCCAGCTTTGTGAGACGGTGCCGATACCTCTTGAAACATCCATGATCTGCCACCGAAATATTTGTCTGCCCACGGCTTCAAAGCAACCTCCAGAATACTTTCCCCGATAATATTTTGCATTTATCTTGGCGCCAGGCTCGATGAAAACGATTGGAGTGCGCCCATCTGCGGTTACAGCGTCCCAAACTATTACCTGTGCTGCCTCCTGGTGGTTAATCGATGAATTAAATTCTCGTATTAAGGGTCGGTCAAATAAACCCTATCGTTTTGGGAGTTTACGAAGTGTTCAATTTGAAAAATATTCTCGTCAGAAAACACAATGTTCGGAAATTGACCGCTTTCGGCCAAGCGAAGCAGTTCCTTCACTCTCTCAAGCCTGACTTGTAGCTGCTTTGGTGTGAGATTATGCGCCTTTTGGATCTTGTACGGTTTGACTTTGAGATAATTTTTCAGTATGCGGCGGATGCTACGGTCAGATATTTTCAGTTTTTTCGCCATCCATCCATCTCCATGTAGTTTCGCGATGCTACCAGTATCATTGTAAGGAGTAATAATGCGATGAACAAAAACTTTATTTACTTTAAGGTGCTCGAGCTCACGAACAATCGCTGGTTGTGATTTTCCAGCCAAGTATAATGCAATCACACTATTACGTTTGAAATCCATTACTGATTTGCTTTTTTCGCGTTTACTCTCTGCAAAATGCTCCCGCGTTTGTGAACAATACTCTGGACTGTTATTTAGCCAATTAACAGACAGCTGGAGCCCGTGCATCAGCTGTGCGAGCAGTTACACTTCGAGTGCCGGACCTTGTGAATATCGAAATTACCTGGGTGGAACAAATTTTTGTTACAAAAAATTGATTTTGTAAAATTATACATATATTTCACCAAAAACTTCTGTTTACACGATGTATAAAACCGAGTGATGAAAGAGTTGGGTAAATAAGACACCCTTTGACACCAGCTAGCTAATAAATTGACAAGATTGATCATGAATGTTCAAGCAACAGCTTTCTTTAGAATTCTGATAAGAACTTTCTTTATGTAAGTCATAAGTTTCATTTGCTTATTAAAGCAATTAACTGTTAAATCATTTTATGAGTCAATTTGGCTCATAGCCGTAAAAATAGGTATACCACATGCGAATATGCGAAATGAGGGGGCCGGCGGAGAAGGGTAACCTATATTTCATTACGTAACTAAAAATCAATATTTGTAGGTATTTAATAAATAATCATTCAGTTGTAGGTATATATTGGGTTGACAACTAAGTAATTTTTTTTAGAAAATCAAATACAATTTTTTTATGGAACTAAATAACTTTATTCTGTAATGTATTGCCCATTGTGATCAATGACTTTTTGCCATCTTTCAGGCTGTATCATAGTCCCATGTTCATAAACTTCTGGTTTTTATTAGCAAAAAACTGAATCAGGTACGATTTGGCATCATCATCATTACTGAAATTGTTACCATTCAAGGAGTTTTGTAAAGATCGAAACAAAAAGTAATCAGATGGTGCAAGGTCAGGACTATATGGTGGATGTGGCAAAACATCTCAATCAAGCTCCAATAATTTTTGCCGAGTGGCCAAAGTAGTGTGTGGCCTTGCATTGTAATGATGGAAAACAATACCTTTTCGATTTGTCAATTCGGACCGCTTTTCTTCAACGGCATTGTTTAATTTCCTTAGTTGTTCAATGTACCATAGGCATCAGAATTGATCTTTCGGTTGGGTGGTAAGAGTTCAAAGTAGATACTTCCCTTTTAGTCCCACCAAACTGATAACAAAAACTTCTTTTAATGAATATTAGCTTTGTTTGTTGTTTGAGTTGGTTCACCTGGCCTGCTCCATTTTTCATCGCCAGTTATCAGTCGTTTTAAAAATGGATCATTTTCATTACGTGATACATGAAGATTCTCTTCAATCTCACGTGTTGTACTGTGACGATCCAAATCGATTACACGTCGTTACAGTGAATCAGAACTTTTGAAGTGACATGGTAAGCACTGTAGATCTAGCCGCGAACGACGCGGAACCGTGTTCAAAAAATTTTTAACATCCTCAAATTTTTTATTTATCGCAAAAAAACCGATTTTGGGTGTTTTCCGACACTTAAAAATTCGTAGCTCGTCTGCATATTTATCCGATTTCCAATGTTGAAACAGTTTTGTTGAGGTAAATGTTAGTCCTTCTGACGTATGTCTTCTATTTTTCACGCTTTAACCACTGATTTTCAAACACAAAACTTAAATTGTAGTAAAATTTTCCAATTTTTGCGAGTTTAACGAGATGTTGTCGATAATATTAAAATGAAAGGTTTATTTATTAGTAGAAAGTCTTATAGCTGTGTCTATTCCGAATGTAAAAAGCATTTAATTTCAAAAATCGATCAAAATGTGTCGAAGTAAGAGAGTTTTTTGCAAAACAAAAAAATCAGTAAACTGAAAGTTTTGTTCACTACTTTCATATTTGTAAATTTAATGCGGTTCTCCGTTATTATTCGCGAAATACGTGTATAATTAAGTATATATATATTTACTCATACTTGTGCCCATTCCGAATCTAGCAAGCATTATTTCATCAAAATTCATAAGAAATTTTCCAAGTGAAGAAAGTTTTTGTAGAAATAAAATAAAAACAGAACATTCTCGAGTTAAATAGAGACCGTAGAAGAATATTATAATGTAAAAAAAAAAAAAATTATGCAAAAACTAACGCAATTTGCTGACCTACTTCTGCAATTTTCTGACTTACCCGGACGTAGTATTACCTAACAAAACCTCACCTAACCTAACGTTATCGAAATCAATCCAACCGTACACAATGTGGGGTTGTACATGCTTACCAGCAAATTGCAAACGGTTCTGTTGTGTCAGGGAAGCTTCGGTTGGTCAGTTTGGATTAGGCAAACTTGGGTTATAATGAGTTTTGATATGTTAGATGTATTCATAGTTATGTAAACTTAATGCTGTATTTCAAAATTAGCCACAATGAGTAGTAAAGCACTATCGCTCATGCGGTATTCTCTCGAAGCCTCGGTTCAGCTGGATTTTTAAAAATGTGGAAAAAAACTTTTTTTTTAAATCGTAACTTTTACAGTTTTCAACGTATGAAGATGAAAAATAACTTATTTCAAGCACATTTTATTGGAGTTTAAAAATATGTATATATTTGTGATGCCCGTTGGAGAATAGTTGCCCAAAAATTGCATCACATTGAAATAAACGTGGAAAAATTGCACAAATCAGAGCTTGTTATTGAAAATTTCTTTTGAACGTCAATCGTTCAATCTTAAAATTATATACATTCATAGCGCACATACACTCCCCTTCCCAAGACTATATCGAAATAAAAAATCGGTTGAAAAATGGGTTAGTTATATAATTTTACTTCATCAAAAACACCATAAATCGGTTATTGAACAATAAATAAAAAATTTGAGGGTGTTTTGAATTTTCTAAACACAGTTTTGTGTTGAACTGATCTTGACCTAAAACGTGCACTATATCACTTGAAGAGTTCTTTCGATTCTTTTTATTTTGTAGCATCGTGTTATTGCTTTGACTAGGGCGTCATCAACTTCCACTGGACGACCAGAGCGTTTTTCATCTTTGAGTGAAAAATCACCAGAACGAAATTTGGCAAACCAATTTTGACACTGCCGTTCATTTAATGGCTTCGTCACCATAAACAGCACATAACTTTTTATGAGCTTGCGATGCAGTTTTCCCCTTGCGGAAATAAAAAAGCAAAATATGACGAAAATGTTCCTTTTGATTTTCCATTTTTCAACGAACGCCAACCGAAAACTATGCGACCGATCAAAACACTCTTTTTACTGATTGACAGCTGAATTGCCAACTATCAAATACCAAAATGTGTTTTACATTTGTACTACGTCTGCAAACCTAAAAATTCAAGTGAAGCCATCTATTAGTGAAATCCGCAATTACTTAGTTGCCAACCCAATGCATATTTAGCAATAGCATTTTATATGAGTCAAATTGGCTCAGTCCGTAAATCCAGTGTTAAGCAATGAATGATAGAAATGTGTATGTATTTAATTCATTTTTAATTTTGAGTAAATCCCGGTTATTTGTGTAAATATTGAAAGATAAATTTTAATTTTCTTAAAAATATTAGGTGTTGTCGTAGTTGTTGTTGTAGTAACTGCATAAACATTCCCCATACATGTACGGCGAATGCTGCTGGAGTGACAGTCGTTGGCCGGTTATAAATCCGGGTTGTTCCATATTAGTTGCCCAATTCTGATGTAAATCTTTAGAAATCGATTCTGAGTTTTTCTTGAAATGCAGTTATATAGTCGATTTCCTTGGAATTGTTCTTCTTGGCGAATTTAATGCTAGTCTCGTAATTTTTTTCATCACCCAATCGCAAATAGGCAGCAGCTCGATACAGCCAGGCTCGCAAATTCTTCTCATCCAATTTATTAATAACGTAGTCAGCATCGATTATTGCGCGCTTAGAGTTTCTTAGTCTTTAATGATAAATATAATAATAATATATTATATATAAATGGTACACAGATGGTTCCAAAACGCTCCAAGGAGTAGGGGCAGGAATAGTGGGACCTAGAGCACACAAATCCCCAACACTAAGTACAGATACCACGATTTTTCATGCAGAGCTTTTCGCCATAATGGAAACAGTGGAAATCATATCCAAAAGAGGGTTCGAGAAAGTAAAAATTAAAATACTTTCGAACAGCCAATCGATGCTCAAAGCCTTGAATAGCTTCACATTCAAGTCAAAAGTCCTAATAGAGTGTAACAATGCACTTAACTAACTGCGCACTCATAATCAGATCTCACTGATTTGGTTACCAGGACACGAGAGACACGAAGGAAATGAGAAGGCAGACTTTTATGCCAAACAGTGGGCAGAAGGGCTATTTATTGAGTCAACCCCACTTTTCGCCTTTAACAAAAATAATATAAAACAAGAAACCAAAAAATAAATCGAAACTAAAATCAGGGAACACTGGAATGGCACAAGCGGCCTTAATCACTCCAAAAAGTTTTTTAACTTCAATGCCAACAGAACAAAATCTGCTCTAACCCTAGACAAAAAGTGCCTCGGATTACTCTGTGGAGCACTTACAGGTCACTTTGCCTGTAATAAACACAATAGGGTTATCTATCACAAGATTATGCAGGTTCTGTTGTGATGAAGAGGAGTCTAGGGAACACTTAATCACCAACTGTGAGGCATTAGGCCACAGGAGGAGGCAGACCTACAATCCTAAGGAGCTGGTTCGATTCCTCGGTATGCTAAATAATTATAATTAAGTAATTAGGGGCGCATAAAGGCCTTAGCCTAACCTGTACAACCATTACCATTACCATATAGAAATAACTAAAGCTCAATTGCTACAGCTTACTTGAGGTAGCAGAGCGCCCGGTTGTTATAGAGTATTGGACTATCCTTGACGTGTTCAATGGCTTTCGTATACATTTGTATTGCCTTTTCAAAGTTCTGCTTACGGAAAGCTTCATTGCCTAGCCTGTGAGCAATGAGACATGTGAATGTTTTTATTTACTTTTGTTATTCTTCAACTAACCTGCGAAAGTTTTGAGCTATACGCTCGCGCTCTTGGCGTACCTTAGCGCGTTCAGCGGCGTCTTGCTCCATTTGGTGCATGAACGTGTATTTGTCCATTTGCTGAGGATCGCCTTGCTCATTCTGATCCTTCTCATATGCTGCCTTCCGGTTGAGCACTGTGCGGTCCTGACGCACGCTCACAATGAAATTCTCCTCATTGATTTCTTCTTTACCGGCACTTCAAAATAGGCCATTGACAGTTAGTATGATGATTATTCACAGAATTTTGGCGGTTGCTGACTTACGTATCTGGCTTTTTGGTACCGCCTTCTGCGTCTGATTTATTGGCGCTGGCCATATCCTCTAAGAGTTTCATTACCTGATTCACTTTAGACTCAAAAGTCAGAAAGTCTTCGTCCATATCTCCCTGCGTCATAGCCATTTCTATTTTATTTCAAAATATCGCAATCAAATGAATTTGATATTTTTTTTTCTTTGAAAAAGTATATTTTGTTGTTAATTCGATTTTACGTGTATTTGAATGTGTTTATGTACCCGTTTCCAAGGCAAAGGTATCGATGGTAAATAATTATTTTCAAAAAAACCAGCTCGAAGTACTAAAAGCAAGGTGAATATATTAAAGGTGGTGTTGGTAAATCAGCTGTCTTGTTTTTTTCTTTCGCTATGTCCATGTGGCTGTCAGCTCAGAATGAAACAAGACGAATTCATTATTTGTTTTCTGGTTTCTCAATACTTTGCTTTGACAATCAAACGTACATATTATTGTTGTTGGTCTAGTGCTACCACCTTTTATGAATGCGTCTTGGCTCGAAGTACTAAAAGTTCACTTTCTTGTTTAAAATGATACCTAAACAAATTATAAAACTGTGTCATGCTAAGTCTTTTTTAACTTTACTTGCTTTTGTTAACTTTTTTCCAAAACTCAATAGTGTGCACACCCCTTGGCTTCGTTCGTCTCTTTGGCGTGGTGGGACAAGTGCTCGTGAAGCCGCATTTGCTGCGCGACGTCAATGAGGAGTACCAAGTCTATTACATGGAAATCGCCAGTGTGAAGCGCAAATTAGCGAACATCGAATTGCTGAATGTCAGCATCAACGACAACGGTGGCGTCGGCGGGTCTGCCGCCATCAGCAGCGTACGTCACAGTTTAACGCGTACCGATCACAGCAGTGGCAGTTATGCAAATGGCGGCGGGTATTACCATCATCCATCGTTGGAACACCTGTATCAACGTAAACCATTGGAGAGTCAACAAACCGAGCAAGAGAAGCTCAATCAAAGACTGAGAGAATTGGAGTCTGAAAGTCGAGAGTTGGAGAAGCTGCGCAAATCGTCGGCGTGTCAAAGAAACTTCGTTTATCCACTGGCAATGCTGCTGTTGCTATTCTTTACCGGCATAACAGTGTTGCTGGTAGTGCAGAACACACTGGAGTTGTTAATTGGCATCAAAGCATTACCGCTTAGCACAAGAGTGAGTTCTGTTTTTTTTTTTAATTTGGCACGGTGCAAATACAACTTGTTTTTGATTGCAGCAATTCACGCTTGGCATCACATCGCTGTCGAAACTGGGACCATTTGGCGCGGGCTTAGAAGTCTGTTTAATCTTCTATTTGGGCGCCACCTCGGCCGTCGGCTTCTACACAATGCCTTTTATGCGTCATGTGCGTCCACAAAAGCGAAATACTTCGCTCGCCCAGCTGATACTCAACTGTGCGCTGGTTTTGATTTTGAGTTCAGCGCTGCCGCTGCTCAGTAGAATAATTGGTGAGTTAAAAATGTTTGTGAGTTGTTTTATTTTAATACCAACAAGTTTCATTGCAGGTATTACGAATTTCGATCTATTAGGCGATTTTGGCGCAATCGAATGGCTCGGCAATTTTCAAATTGTTTTACTTTATAATTTGATATTTGGCTCGACGACGGCGCTCTGCTTGGCGAATAAGTTTACGGGAGCTGTGCGTCAAGAGTTGTGTGCGCGGTTAGTAGAGAACTATGTGCTCTTCACCAATTACATCTCATTCATCAATTGATACATACGCCAGCGGCGCAATCAAATCACTCTTGACGACGACTCCTCCATAATGTCGAGAAGTAAACAACGTTTACTTATACGTGGCATTATAACGGGTCTGAGCAGTGGTTTTTTGGCGTCGCAACTAACCAAACTAATAGGTTACTATTATAATAGAAACGCAGTGGAATCAACTAATAACGGTTATGTGGAGAGTTGATGCGTTTAAAAGTTTATATATAGCCAGCGGTTATTTCGAAATATTATAAAAGAAAATTTACTTCAACTCGTTCACATAGAAAGAAAAGAAAAAAAAAACTGTGAACGGAATGAGGGAATTTAAAAATTACGCAGAAATAACTGCATTGCATAAGAACTGAATTTGAGCAAAGCTATTTTAATGCAGATGGTAGACTAATTTTAGTCACATTACTTTATATTTATAGTATACACGTTTGTATGTATATTCATTTGTAAATGAAATTCACGATCAGTCGCCATATAAAATTTTCATAGGTTCTTTCACCTTTTCATACTCTTGTAGTAGATGCTTTTTCCCCATGGCACTCGCACACTCGTATTTTAAACAAAATATTCGTTTTATTTAAAAATGTATTTATTAGCATTTTGAATTCTGTAAGTTTTACCTGCATTGGTCATTTTATATTGGAAATTTCTTTAGAATTCATAAATTAAATTTTATTTACTGTAATTGTCGTTCAACTGTGCACATATTTGCCACTATATGTATTTGAGGTTAGAAATGAACGCAACAGCTTCGCTCGGTGCGCAATCGCTTCGTCCTATACGAGTGGCTATCGAAATTGTTAACTAGTTAAACATTCATATTTATGTCTATAAGTGCTTCGAGTCCAGTTGTTGTAAAGAAAACGAGTTTAATTGTAAAACAAAAAAAAAATATTTTGGCATTCCAAATATTCGTGTAAGCAAAACAAGAAGCTAGTCAGAACAATTTCTTTGAAAATGTTGAAAATCGAAATTTGTCAACCTGATATTTTATGCTGTCCATTGCGTGAAATGAAATCCTATATATGCGTTGCCATTAAATTATCATCCAATGAATTCTAGGTTAAGGTTAATTTATTTTTAAAACAACGGTTATATTAACATATAAATGTAATTTTGAGAGAGAGAACGAAAGATAAAACGTAAACGAAAAAAATTAGATAATTCGTGAGAATATAAACTAATATAAACTAAAAAAGAAGTGAAAACGATTTTACTATCTAAATATATTAGAGCACACAGCGCTATTCTGAAATAAATAATTCGCTCATGTAATTTTATGTGATATGAAAATACACTATTGTAATATGTTAAATAAAAACTGCATGTTGAAAAACTAATCCGTACTTAAAGTGTATTAATATTCCGCCAGCTATGCACCTAATTTCTTTCTTTTCATCCACTAGCACTCGAAAGCTTTTTCTCGAAATGCCACTCCTTTCACCAAATCAACGCACTATTCGAAAACGTAGTCCTCAAATATCGTAACGCTCACTCATTCTTCTAATTTAGGTATTTGCTCTGCTTCAATTACAGGGTGACCAAAAATAACTGTATACAAACTTATCTGTGCAATTAGATGAATGTAAAATTTTTTTAGCCAATGCTCTTATTTTGTGATTGTTGTGTGTGATCTGAAGTACAAAAAAAGTATTCGTTTCTGTTCCAGCTCTTTTTAAATACTTTGTGTAACGATGTCAAGTAGTCGCTCAGCTATTATAGCCCTGTAACTGCGAGATAGCACGGAAGCTTGGAATTGCACGTTCATTGGTTTCTCGTGCAATCAAACGATTTAAGGAGCTTGGTAATGAAGGTGACCGTCCTGGAAGAGGAAGAAAACGAACTGTTAACATTTCCAACAACCGAAAAATCATCAAAAAGAGTTCAACGAAATTCTATGCTCTCGATGAGGAAAATTGCTGGTGAGACAGGCATCAATCGTAAATCAGTTCGCCTTATAGCAAAAAAGGAACGTGGACTTAAGCCTTATAAGCTACACAAATGCCAGCTGCTCAAGGATGAAAACAAGAGAGTAAGACTCGAAAGATGTCGCTCGCTCCAACGTCGGGCCGCAGGTACGGGCTGGGTAAAAATCGTCTTTACGGATGAGAAGCTGTTTACCGTTGAACAAGCTCACAAGCATCAAAACGACAGAAATTGCTCTACAGAAGCCCCTGGACCTTCGTCCATTGTTGAGCATCGTCAAAATCCAACACACAGAGCAAAAACAACCCAAGAGTGGTGCAAATCCAATTTCCCCTCTTTCATTACATCCCAAGAATGGCCACCCTACTCACCGGATCTGAATCCGCTAGATTACAGCGTATGGCCGATTTTGGAAGAAGGACCTGTGCAAAACGCCACAAAACTTTGGAGTCCCTGAAGCAAGCGTTGCGTCGAGAGTGGGATCGCATAACGGTAGACGAACTACGGCCTATAGCCCAACATTTTTTGAAACGCTTGAGCTTGTGTATTCGTGCTAAAGGTGGCCACTTCGAAACTGGCTGAATATAATGTTACTCAAATATTGTTTATTAGAATTTCACAATTTGTTTTGAGCTACTATCAATGATAAATTTTTTTCATTAAAAAATGTTGTATACACTTATTTTTTGTCACCCTGTACTTCATATTCATATATTTCTGCAATACGGCACTTCTAAGTTTCAAAATATTGCCTCATTCTTTATATCATAATTTGTGTTATCGTCGTACAATTAAAATGACGGTTTTGTAATCTTTTGTTTTGCAGGCTGAGTTCAATGTTTCTGTATGCATAGACGATTCTTCGTGTGGATGCGTCGCCCTTTTGGAGGCTTTTTGGTTTTGGAAGTTATAAGTTTTTAACCGTTATACTGTGATCGTAGTGCTAAATGTATTGCTCGAAAAAATGGTCAACTAGTTGATCTTCAATAAAAAGAAATATCAAAGTATGTCTCATTATTTATTGCACAAATGTTTGCGACTTTTATTTGTTTTAACTGAAATAAGTGGATAGCCCAGAAATAATTTACGTAAACTATTCGCTTTGTGCCATGTCCGCGTTTTAAGTGTGAGAGCATGCATTTGATTTTGTACTCGTGGGTGTGTGTAACATTCAATAGGTTCTATTGCCATATTCGACTATCTGCTATGCCATATGGCATGGATATCAAGCTTTAACTATAACCAACAAAGCGTGCTATGATACTCATATAAATACAATTCGTGAAATGAACTTGGAAAAACATAAATGATAGCCATAGCCATTTAAACTTGACATGCCATTTTTGTGCCTGCGTCTTTTTAGCATGGGCTGCGGTTATCGGTCAATGTTTTCTCATGCTCTCCCAGTTCCTCATCGTTACATGCCTCGCTTTCGTTCACAACATCGTCAAAATCTCGCATATCCAACTCGTGGAGCGCTTGCTGCACCATAGCAGCCAACTCTGGTGGCAAGTCTTTCAAATCGTTATGTCGCTGCCTAACGATAGCGCTGGTTATGCGCGGTGTACTAGCCGAGGGATTTGACTTTCTGCCCGAATTACCACCTGAGTCTGTGGTGGTCGATGGCGATGTTTTGTATGCCTGCATGGCAGCATTGGCAAACTCGCTTAGACTGTATGTGCCCATAGCTTCGGCAAAGCCGCCGTATTCCGAAGACAGTATGCTACGACCAGATTCGGTTGATAGCGAATCTACAGAGTCGTCTGAGATGCCGAGACGTGATGCTTTATTAGAGTCCTCGTGTTCCGATGTCGTCAATGCCTCCGAATCGTTTATTTTAAGGACAACAGAACATTTCGTGTTAGTTGTTGTTGTTGTAGTGGTAGCAGTGTCTGTTTCGATCACGTTACTAGAGTCGACAGACGAAGCGCTATAACCTTGAAGTAAAAACTGAGAAGGAGAATATTCGCTGTTGCAAGAGGACGCAGCTCCATTTGTGTCACCTATACCCGCCAAGCACTGAATGCGTTGGTCCAGCTCGGCAATTTTAGCTGCGAGAATTCTGTAAGAAGAAATATATTTTTTATGAGAAGAAGAGAGAAACAAATTCAAACATCTGTGGTTAAGTTACTAGAACCGATGCGAACGTAATACAACTTTTTTATTTTCTGCTAAATTTTCTGCTCTTTATTGTTATTTTTAATGATCTTAAAAAGGAATCAAAATAACAGCTATCTCGAATTCAAGAATTGAAAACTTTGACCGCATGCTGAAATTTAACGAAAAAGTTGATACAGGGTCTGGCACTCGAAGTGTTAACAATTAAAAACGTCATAAATTTAGTTTGGAAAATTACTTTTATTCAATTCAAAGTAAAAAATGTGTGAAAATAATACAAAATTAAGAATTTACTTTCGCACGATATGACCACCTTTTGCCTTGACTATGGACTTGAGACGGTCTAGAAACGAATCGCAAGCTGTCCGAATGTGAATTGCAGGTATTTTGATCCACTGACGAACAATGGCTTTTTTCAGCGCCTCGAGTCTAGTGAATTCTTTAGTTCGGTCCTTGCTCTCCAAAATGGCCCAAAGAGAATTATCCATCGGAATTTGTGAGCCATTGTGTGGACATTATGAAGTTCGGGACGTTGTTTTTAGCCATTCTTAGTTCACTCGAGCTTTGTGAGACGGTGCCAGTTTTGTAATCACGGAAAATACTGATGCCCGTGCATCAGCTGCGCGAGCAGTCTGAAGTTGGTTACACTTCGAGTGCCGGACTCAGCACGTAACAGTTAGTGGAAGAGAAATATTTTTTCCGTCTCCCAATAAGCGTAATTTCCTAACATTTCTTTTTCACGTTGTTTGATAATTAATTAATTTTAATATTTGAACGGGAATGCCATTAGATCTGCGATGTTATTTCGATTTATAAAAACGACAATCTTCGTAAAGCTCTTGGGTCTGCCATCCGTACTGGTATGCATATTTCAGTTACCTAAATCCCGTCCGACGTAGCAGAATGGGTGGTGCCTGACTACAAGCGAGTTCAAAACCCGGTATGGACCGAATGATAATAATGATATTTAGATATATAATTCCCTTAATTAAAAAAATAAAACTCTACTGCAAATCTAAAGGTCAAGTTTATTGTCTGTCTTTACACTGCCCGATCCAATAATTGTCGGTCTGTTTTGTACGGGATCTCGTCCGCTTACTTGAGGAAGTACCTCCTGAAGGTAACGTTGTTTGATTCGCATCGTTTCTAAGATACAACTTACTTGTTGGTTTTCTTCTGATGATTTAGAGCAATATGCTTATCATTTAAATTGTCCAGCAGCGCTAAGCAGAGCGATTTCAAGTCTTGTATAGTTTCGGTTTTCGTTGGCAAGTCCACACCACTATCAAGCATCGTTTTAACTGGAATGGGAAATTAATTTCAATGAAAGTAAAAAAATATTCAAATTTGTTAGTAGTCAAAAAAACAAAGGATTGAAACACAAAACAAAAAAGGTAAACACAACATCAATGGTGTGACATACACCATTTTTTACCTTGTTTATGGGACAAAATACTTTCATCGTTAGTATGAGAACCTAGTTTAATAATACCCTTTTTACGCTTCGTTTCCAACATAGTCTTTGAAGCATGAAATAATTTAAATTTAGTTATTAGTGTTTTCAAGCAACATCTTAGTTTACATTTAGAATACTGAACGGGTTGATTTTTGTTTCAAGATAATACGGATTAGATTTGTCGATGTATACCTTGTATTTGTTAAGAGATTGTTTTGTTATGTCCAGTTCACTTTCAAAGTTTTTTAGCCGTTCGTGAAGATATTTATTTTCCAGCAATATACCGTCAATGTCAAGAAGCTGTAAATAAGAAGAAATATATTTCAAGATTAGGACTACTTTTTATTCTTGTTACTGTAACATAATAAATCAGGGGTGATGAAGCTTTTAAGAAAATATGTTTTAAAGCTATGCTAAGTTTAGTTAGTGTACCTTAGGATGCGCTTCATTGGCTTTTAGTGCGTTTAACAGCTCATGGTTCAGTCGATGCGCCTTGCATTTGTAGGCGTCACGTTCAGATATGATATCCTCTTTTTCATCGATCAAAGTTTTTAAATCAAAGGCAAGTTGCACATTCTAAATAAGAACTTTATATTACAGTAAACTCAAATTATTGACATAGTGCACTTGCGTACCTTCTTTTTCAAGTTTTCCAAGTGGCATATAAAATTCGAGCGCTCTTCTTTCCACTGTAAAGCCTCCGAATTGTTTGTTTCAACAGCCACTTCACTTTGTGGCTTCTCCATTTTCCCTTCTTTTGCAGAAGACCTCAGGAGTTCAATATCGCCCTGCAGTTCGTTTAATTTCTGTTTAAGAGACTCAACTTCCGTGGTTAACTTTATATTTCTTTCTCGTGTTTCGTGTAATATCGATGCAACACTGGTCTTATTGCCATCCAAACCGAGACAATTGCTGTAGTCATTGTTGCGTGTTATGGCCGAGTAACGCAGTTGTAATGTTTCCGCCATCAATTTGAACTGATCACGCTCGGTGCGAAATTGCTCCAGCTCCTTGCGCAAAATACGTAAGGCTTCTACTTTGCTCATCAATTTCCTATGTAAAGCGGAAGTCTGTAAATAAACTTCATTATCATTAGCTCAAGTACGATTACAGCTGACTTTAATTGATTTGTATAGAAATGTAATAAATGACAAAGCAGCAAAAAATAGGCCAATGAAGAAAGCGAATGTCAATGACAAGCAGACGCCGTTTTTTCCTGAGGCTCAAACAATCAATCGGTGAACTCACATTGAACTCTCCCATATGCTCGTGATAAAGTTGGAAATCCATCGCATCCACATGATTATGCGACTGGAATTCATCACTGGAAATCATTTCCTTTTTTTAAGCACTGTTTGGGTAGGTTTTGTACAAAATTCCACAAACTCAACGATATTTTATACGCAGAACACAAATTCCCTCACAGCAAGTAAACGAAAATGACAATTAATAGAAAATGTCAAATCGGTATTGCCAGCTCAAGTATTTCGTAGCCAGTTTTGATTTAAAAAAAATTAGATTTATTTCAGGCGAATCTATTAAAGGTGGTGTTGGTAAATCAGCTGAGTTGTTTTTTTTCTTTCGCCGTGTCCAAGTGGCTGTCAGCTCAGAATGAAACAAGGCGAATTCATTATTTGTTTTCTAGTTTCTAACTACCTTGGTTTGACAATCAAACGTTTAGAACATTGATGTTATTGGCAGGGCCGTGGAGAGAGTATTCGGGCCCCGGGGGAAACTTGAGATGCGGGCCCCTTCAAATTTTTTTTATTTATCAAAATGCGTATTATGTTATAGTGAGCCTCGAGTCCGGGCCCCTCTGAAAACTCCGGGCCCGGGGGAAAAAGTACCCGATAAATGGCTTCTGGGAAAAGAAAAAAATTTTGGGTTTGGCTTCCGCGAGCTTTTTTTTATTAAAAAAAAATTCATTCAATATAATGCAAAAATTCATTCAATATAAGGGAAAAATTAACTCAAATACAAGAAATAAAGTAATATATTATTGTTTGTGGAAGTTTTTAAAACAATTTTCCACACAAAGGGCTGGCTTCTCTGGACAGGCTGGACAGAAGTAACGCGTTTCTCGGCGTTTTTTTTGCTTGGGTACATACACGATATGGCTTTGTCGGACGCTGTTTTTTTCCGTTGGTGATAAACACTCTAAATAATGGAGCTCTTTAGATCTATTTTTTTTAAAAACTGGTTGAAAATCTCCAATCAACGCCAAGACGAATTCTTCTCTGAACTTTATTAGTTTTATTTTAGATGAAGTTACTTTTTGGTAAATTCTGTGAGCATTTTGTATATTATATAT
>JAYXIM010018235.1:0-48489 GCA_037575425.1 Anastrepha fraterculus | reverse complement strand
AGTAATGAGCCTTCCCGCGCGGAGCGTCTGCCAAGCGATAAATAGAATCGGCTGGTGGGGGAAAATTATCGTTGGACCTTTCCCTTCCACTAGAAACTGGTCCCAGTTCGCTGGCAATAGCGGTGAAGTCAACATCGCTCCGCGCGTGAAAGCTGTTTTAAAAGTGTGTTAGGATTTTGCAGTGGCGAAAATGCTGCGATCATCTTTTTCGACTCTCGAGGCATCGTCCACAATGAGTGTGTACCTCCAGGAAGTACTGTAAACGCGGCATTTTACAAAGAAGTGCCCCTTTGGCTGAAAAACCGCGTCGCCCGGGCTCGGCCCGACCTCGTCAACAATTGGACCCTTCATCACGACAATGCGCCGGCGCACACCGCCTTCCTCTGCACCTCTGCATTGGCCAAGATGGGGGTTCCGGTGCTTCCCCACCCTCCCTCCAGCCCAAACCTGTCCCCTCCGGACTTCTTCTTGTTTCCGCGCCTGAAAAGAAAGCTGAAAGGGAGCCGTTTCGACTCCATCGAGGCTATCCAAAAAACTGTGACAGCCGAATTGAACGCGATTCCGGCGGATGAGTTTAAAAAATGTTTCCTGCAGTGGTGGGACCGCTACCAGCGGTGTATTGACGCTCAAGGGTCCTATTTTGGAGAATATTAGTTGTATAAGCCAAAAGGTTTAATGAAACTGCTTAAAAAAAAAGGCTCACTACTTTTCAATCAAACCCTGTAAGCATGAACTTATTATTTCTACGCTTCGGTTGGAGTTGCGGTTTACAGTTTTTACATTTTCTCTGCTATTTATAGTTTTATTCAATTCCTCATGCTTTGTAATATATATTTTTCAATATTTTAGAATAAAGCCTTAAATCATATATTTAAATCAGTAACATACATTGTTTTATACATCGGCCTAGCGGCTGGTATTATTACGAATTCTGCTTATTTCTACATTCCACTTTTGTGTCAAAATCGTGCTTGGTGAACTGCTTAAAATCTCAACTTGAATTGTTTCTTTGGGTTATTATTAGACGAAAATATATATTTTTGTTTGGTATTCATGTAAATTACTTCTTTGTTCTTTTCTGACCTGCATTGAACGCCATTGAACTATTTTTTCTAAACTGGTTTTAATACAAATTTTATTATAAAATAAACAACAGTGATAATACAACTAACCTACAGCAAAATGATTGCATGTAGGTCTATACGTAAGCCTGCTGATCACGCATACGTACACATATATGATATATCGATACTGTTCACGTGCTAGCGATGAAACGTTGGAAACAACAAATATAATAATAATTTATTATATGTAGGGTGTAATGAAAAAATACCCCATAAAAACCATTTGCCGTTCGGTGTCGGCTTAAAAATGTAGGTTCTTCCATTTGTGGAACAATATCAAGACGCATACCACAAATAGGAGAAGGAGCTCGGCCAAATACCTAACAGAAGTGTACGCCCCAATTATTTATTTATTTTTAAATTTTAGTGTGCCGACATTTCGACCTAAACGATCTTATGTGGCCTACTATATGCTTTATAAGTAGTTAATAATTAAAAAGATTAGTCCTATTGACTATCTCTACCACTTTACTACCAAAACTAAGGCCTTTTCTTAGATGAAAAGAACTTCTTTAAAGAAAAATGTTTCACTTTATTGGTTTTAAATGGGAGTTTTATCCTCCCAAGTTAACGAAAAATAACTAAGTGAGCTGGTGGCTTTCTTGGAAAAACTTCCCAAAATTGTATACCCATAAACCTGTGTATAAAACGTGACCACCAGTTCTTAAAAAACAACTCCTTCTTTAAAAAAAAGTCATGTAAGTCAGTAAAAAAAAATCAACCATCATCATCAGAGTTATTTTCCTCGGGATGAGCCAATGCTTCTTTCGCTACACACGACTCGGTTCACTACATCGTTTCCCCCATTATCTGCCCATCTTCTTGGTGGTCATTCACGATTTCTACTGCCCGTAATAAGAGAGATGTTTTCTTCGTAATCCTGTCGTCTATCCTGAGTATCCTATTTAGGGAAACAGCCAATGCTTTGACCTGATATCAGCTGTTCGATCTCATCATTATGTCTCATTCTGTAGGATGTTGTTGTTGTAGCAGTAACTTTTTATTCTGTAGGATGTTGTTGTTGTAGCAGTAACGTTTTATTCTGTGTGATCTATGAGGCTCCATTACTTAATTGACTCAGAATTTTACTCTCACAGCGGCGAAGGTAGTTTTTATGTGAAATGCTAATACCCATATTTTGCAGCCATATGTTGCTACTGGTCTTATTAGTGTGGATTCATAGCTTACATGAGCTCAATAGTAATCCATTATTAAGAAGTTTTAGGTGGGCAAAGTGTCTTAGATTAGCAGCCTGTTGTCTATTAATCATTCCACTTTGTAGTTCCATAGTTGAGGTATTTAAATACCTAACGACGTATTTTGTCTAATCGACATTAAATTCAAAGCCGATCCGCTATGCTTTATTTATCAGCTGTAGCGCATAATCAATAAGCACGCGTTCATTTCCCGTCACCATAGCCGCAAATCTGAACGCTTTTCGTGAAAATGGAGCTCCGGGTTCCATATCGCTGATTACAAAATTTAAAACTAGGTTAAATATGGCAACCTATTGTACATTTTGTATTTTCCTTTTAATCCCATTTATTACAAATGGAAAATTTTATTGAAACTATCTACTATTAATATCTTTCATTTACATATATTCTCAGACCAGGTGAATTCAAGGGTTCGATTGCACGAATTCTTCCCAAGTGTTGTCATGCATTCTTTTAACGCAACCCGTTTGTGCAAAAGAAGATGGCGAGAAAACTAGACATATTTTAATTAAATATACAACAAATTATATACATATATAAATATTTAAAAAGTGATTTATTGCCTGTTTGCAATAATGAATTCGAAATTTTAATCGACTTCGAAAGACTTAAGAAACGAACCCGGCTGCGCGTTTTTTGTTGAGATGTATTTCATTTGACAACCAGCACAAAAACTAATTCGACGGAAGAATCTATAAGTATTACAAATTCACCACTACAATAGCAAAAACATACCCCCATAGGCTATATATATATATATATATGAGTCGGGCGTGTGCACAATAATTGAATGAATTTAAGAGTGCAATTTAATGATAAAGTAAACAATCAGAAAGCAAATCAACAGAAAAGGCACAAGTTACAATAACTCAACAGAAAATAAAATAATAATTAAAAGCATTAGCTATTAAATGGGGCTGGGCAAAATAACGGACTTGATGAGTGAAGTGCAACATTTGCGGTCAGTTGATTGGTGGAAAGACGGGGGCGGCATGCGCAATAAAATGTAAGCAGCTGCGGGAATAAAGATGAAGTGTAGAGCAGAGAATAGCCAACAATGCCGCACTTAGCTTTTCGATGGCAAGCATTCAATGTTATTCAGTGGGTTGTCAAGCCGCACACACAATTACACACACACATGTATGGCAATTCAAGCTAATGGACCACACCCCAAGCGCAGTCATGCATCGCAGAAATTGAATGAAAAAATAATAAATAGCAAATAGCAGAGATTAGAGAAACTAAATTATGAAGGAAGATAACAGACTGTGGCGCTAGGAATTCAAAAAGTTATTTTATGCAATTGTTTAGCCGGTGAAGAGGGTTAGGAAATGTGGCGAATAAAAATTATGAAGTGGTTTTTGTTTTACAATATGGTGAGCCATAATTGGGTATGTATTTATGTGTATATTTCTTTCCTTGCTTGTATTTTTAATGTTCAATAAGCGCGCTTAAACTAGTCAACAAATAAGTAAGAAAATAATTTTTTGCTGAAGAATTATTGAACTTCATAAATTTCATTTACATGGCCACTTTTTAGGTCAACTGTTTAATCCACAAATTACTTAAAAAAAAATTGTGAAAAGTGAAAGTCTCATGGGCCTCATCTACACAAATCACTGTGAAAATCTCGACCAGTTTCTCGACATAAAAATCCTTACAGAAGTTCTTTACAGCCGATCTTCTACTTTTCGATTGCTTTCAGCCACTTTTTGTACCGTATTTTTCTTACCACCAGAGAAGCTATACTAAATTTTAAACTCAAAAAGCAGATACCAGGCTACACTAGTCAACATTTTTCTTTGCCATCTTACAAAACATACAAAATAGTACAATTCATTTGCTTATTTATTGCTAGGGAATAACACAAAATAGTGAGTGAAGCTGTCCAAGAAAGATGATTTACGTGACTGCGGTAACTGAGGAGGAATAGCTTTGCTAAACGACAACTACGAAATTTTAGCCACGATCCCACAAGGCAGACTCCTTAAGAGACGAACAGGTTGGATTTCGCCCTCACCGAAGTTGTGTTGACCAGGCCAACACTCTTCGTATCACAGCTGAACAATCAACTGAGTGGCGCTCCCCGCAACATGCTGTTCGTCGACTTCAAGAACAATCAAACGATACTCAATATGGATGGCGTTGAATAGAAAGGGAGTTCTTACCAAGGTAATACGCCTTATCAGAGTCCTTTACGAGAACTCCGAACTGGCAGAGCTCCACAACGGCAACATCAACAACCCATTCACTACCAACGCAAGCGCACCTTCGCCGTCCCCTGTCGGCCCTTCTCTTCGCCATCGTCAGCATTCGATTGACTCTGCACGCAAGAGTCGTGGCATGGAGTTTAACTAGAAATCTTGAAGACTACACTGATGACATCTGTCTCCTCTCTCACAAACTCACCGGCATGCAAGCGAAGGCGGACAGACTAGTAACGGTGGTAACGCACGGGGTCAACATCGCCAAGACAAGAGCTATGAAAGTAAACCACAATAAAAAAGCAAGACCTATAATGGTTGATGGATGTGCGGTGGAATTTGTCGAAAGCTGCACTATCTCGACAGCCGCCGAAGATGTCAACTGCGGGCTAAACAAAGCAAAGGTGGCGGTCCGGTGAATGCATACAGTACGGGCGAGTTTGCAAATCTCCAGACGCACTAAACTGTGAATATTCAGCTCATCTTTGAAGTCTATTTTTTTGTACGAAGTGAAACCATCGCACAAAGGCTACAATTTTTGTCAACAAATGCCTACGCATCATATGTGGAAACAACGAATGAGGAACCCATCCTATGGCAATTCATATGGCGATGGAAAGGTCACACGCTAGGAGATTCGCCCGACAGCATCACGCGAATAGCTCCGGACTGGAACCTGCAAGGAAGCAGAAGTCGCGGTCGGCTAAAGGTCGATGTTGCGTAAACTAGCAGATGCCACCATCAGATGGACCGGCTCAAAAACAACAGCACGGAACCATGAGCGATGGAAGAGTCTTGTCAGGGCCCTATGCCCTCGGGCGAAGTGAACAAGTATATAAAAAAAGGAGACCGAACTACTTTTTCTTTGGAAATTAAATAGATTAAAGAGATTCATCTTCGTCTGACAGACTGTTATAAGCTTGACACACAAAACACTATTTCTCACTTTCCGTACGTTCCATTCTTCTTAAAATCTGCTCTTGTGTTAAATGCTTCGTTCTTTTTTCCACTTAATAAGGTTGAACATTATTGAAATTAACAAAAATCAAGTCCATCTTTATAATTTTGATTTCTCCATCCAGTTATCCGTGCAAGGAATAAGTCAATTAAAATTTATTAAGTTATTTTAGGGAACCTTAGTAATGTTCCTCTTGCCACAAAATGCGAGGCGCAATCAGAAAGTAATTATTTGTAATTAGTAAATTATAAGCAGAATTTTAAATTATGGCAAAAGTCGTCAACGAATGATTTTGACGATTCGTTAGCAATTAAGACTCGAATAAGTAGGTTGCTAGCCCGGCTATCCTAGCTTGGTGATAGTTAAACAAACTACCTACACATCCAAGCAGGTGATGCCTGTTTTGGTCCGCTAGTGGTGTTTTATTTCCCACCTACCCTGCATATCTGCCGAGCGTTCCCCTATCCGCCACCTGAGGACGCGACCGATGGGAGACAGGCCGGCCTGTCTTGAAAGAATCCCATAAACTAGTTTCATATTCTTATTTTAGATGAGTTCTTTTAGGTGATTTTAGCTTTGTACGAACCGAAAACACGAATTAGTTTATGCTGGTATCCTTTGTTAAAGGTTTTCCTTGAAGATGTCCTACAAAGGATGTAAATCTTTTTCAGTTCAAAGATACACTCAGAGGTTTTCTAGTCCTTGTCTACAATAAAAACGAAATATTTTGTGTGATTTGATATTTCATGTTCCCATTGGGCGTCACGCATTGAACAAGTTAGATGCGACAATCGCAGACTATGCAAAGATATATTTTGGTGCTCGCTGAAATTTTTTTCTTTTCTATTTTTTAGTCTATTCCCTTAATGAACTCATCACAATCGCACTATTTCATTAAATAAAAGCTGTCAAAAAAAGTGGAGTAATATCAGAAAAAAATACAAATACAGTAATGTAATAATGGTATGTGTGTGGGTACAAGTGCAGCAGAGCTCTATACTTTTTTTAATATATGTGTGTGTGTAGTTTAAGTCCCCTGCTGTCAAACCTACTACTTCTGTACTACTTTATTACCAGTCTAATTTGAAGCTGAAGTAGTCCGCATTTTGTCATTTTTCAAAGCCAGCAGCAGATATTTTTCACTCAGCGATAAACTACGAAATATTAATTGGTAGTCTATGCAGGAGCAGCTTGCCATCTCGTTAACTTTGTTATCCACTGCTTCGGCATTATACTATTTAATTTTATAACTATTTCATAATGGATATAATATCTGATTAGTGACTCGACCAACGTTTATATTCCTTTTTACGTGTATCCTTAAGAGGTGAAGAAATTCCAATTCAACTCTCATCCAGTAATAGAAAAAGTAACTAATTCTATATGCTGGGCAAATTTTGGAGAATTCGATTTCACTGCATTTCTTTGCAACTATTACGAATGATTATAGTGATTGAATGTTTTTATAAACATATATGATTCACAGTAGTTAAATTATGTTATACACATGGACTGAAGAGTCCCGAGCCTAATAAAGAAAATACGTTCTTTTTTCGCTCAAAATTAGCTTTATTCATCAACGTAATTTCTTCATTCGAGCGAATTTTCTTACCGGCGGGCCTTTAATTTAGGTCTGCGAACAGCCAG
This sequence comes from Anastrepha fraterculus, assembly GCA_037575425.1. NCBI lineage: Eukaryota > Metazoa > Arthropoda > Insecta > Diptera > Tephritidae > Anastrepha > Anastrepha fraterculus. Next base: position 41,339 of record JAYXIM010018235.1, on the reverse strand, counting down.
CAGTCACTGGGTGCCAAACCTGTCGAATACGTTGGATATAGGGGAAATTCGATGGCCAATTCATGTAGGTTTGCGATTGTTTTGATTGACTTGTCACGATTATTTTCATTTGACATTTCTTTGCAATATCAGCCTTCAAACGCGCCAATAACGCAATATAATATTCACTGTATCATCAAAATCATCCTTTCTCAAGATAGTCGAAGAGTATTACACCACGCACATCCCAAAATACCGAGACCATAACCTTTCCAGCAGATTGTTGTGCTTTCGGGGGCTTCGGATGAGCAAGAAAGCTAGTACCGTCTATGTGTTAGGCACGGGTATTTTCAGCCCATGTGTTACTTAGTGCTATTTATGCTTTATATTATGCTTCCTTCGTAGTGTTCTCTTTTTGCGGAAGCGTAGGGGTACTTTCGAGGGGTTTTTTATCATATCCAAAGTACCATTCAAATGTCTTCTTTTTACGAATTCTTCATGCAAGAGAAAGTTTATTATTCATTATGTCAGCAGTAAGATCGATGTGGGAAAAAGTAGTCACAAGTTAACTTATGTTGTGTGCTTTTAGATCATCTGTTGAGCTTAGTACGATTTTGATTTCTTGATTTTTCCAGTGCGCAATTATGGTATTTTTCTGTACACTCTTGTTAAGTGTATGTATGTAAGTCTGCAGGAGATATGTATAATTAGTTTTCTTATTAGGGCTTTCATCCATTCTTGCAACGCTTTGAATCTCATCTTCTGGTTCACTCAGTAGCTCCTCTATTGCTGACGCTTTAGTCTAGCCAACTAATGAAATTTGATTATATTTGATAGTTTGATAATTTAGCAAATGGGGGTACTTCATGATTAGTTACATTTTTTGATATTTCCTTTGCTGAAATTAAGTTCAACGTCTACTTGAACTGTACTTTCACTCATCGCTGTGCAAAAAAGAGAAGAATTGTCTGGACTGGAATCCCTAAATTCGATGAACAATTTTTTCTCGGAATTGTAGCTAAAAACACTTTCGTTTTATGCCGCTCGTTCTATTTTCAACCACGTTGTACAAAATAAAAAGTCTGCGCTTTTCTGGTACCGCTTTTTTCTCTAACTAAATTTGCAAAATCGCCGTAAGTGTGACGTCATACCTTTGCAATATTTTTGTATGTGCAAAACTTTCGAAATAAGTTACATACAAGTGGGCAGAATTTACAGAATGAAGTTGAAAGTAATAGTAGAATATTGGTTTTTCTAACACTTTAAAAGATCACTTTGAAACTAGTATAATTTGGTGCACTCTGGAACTAGTATCACTTCTTCTATCAAATATGACTTCATTAACTAGCAAATTCGCTAAGTAATTTCGTAATTTTACTGCCGGGTATGAGTGCGTATGTCCACTCACAGTTAGTGCATCAGTCGGTCCATTCAATAGCCACCTTAGCTTTCAGAGCTCTAGCACTCCCCACACACAAACACACATTCACTCTATTTACATGAGCGTACACGCATTTCGCTTCAATGAATTTGATTTGTGTTAAAATCAGTTAAGTTGCCTGTCCATCTGCTGTTATATGCTTCTCCGTCTAATAACCTACACACACACAAACAAACAAGCCCATATAATTTAACCTCCTCATAAACGTTTTTTTCTGTCTGTCCATTTTGGCTGTCAAATATCGCCACACACACTTGTCAGCCACACGTTAATTGCATGTCACATTGATATACCAAGCGACATGTGACTGAATGACTGACTGACTGACTGACTGGATGGCCGTCTCAGTGAGTGACTGCTTGGCTTGTTGAGCTCTCGTGATCACTGACGAGTCTGCTGCAGTCGCGTGGGCAGTGAGCAAAATTTTCATTGATTGTATTTGGTTGCCTCCACCCAAACAAAATCGAATTAGAGCAAAAAGTGCTGCCACAACAAAAGCAACAATTCAATGAGATGACAGCAATTAATGCATAATATTGTTGGGCGCTGTTTGACAAGTGTAGAAAAAAGATGAAATGCTAAAAATGTTATAGATGTTTTTTTTTGTTTTTTGCTTTTTTATTTTGTACTTTTATCTGTTTTTCGTTTTTTTTTTGTAGCCGCTTAATGACAAGCCATTAGATGAGCCAAATCCAAATGCTGCAATTAAATACTCTAATAAGACAGTTGACGATTCCGTATTGTGACATGTGCGCTTGTGGGTGTCTATGTTGAGAGTTCGCTAATGTAACATTAGGAGGCAGTTAATTTCAAAAATTGTCATTCAATGACTATTTCTTTTATTGTAGTGGAAAGTTATAATGCCACGGTATGAACCCATCTTGCAACACATGAGTTTTTGAGTGTGTCTTATAGCTTTATTATTATTATTATGAGGGGATTTAGACTTGTGACCTGAAATATTTACTGTGTCTATTTCATGGATTTGCCTAAGCCCAACTTCATCAATAAATCTTCACTATAAGTTTATTGAGTTGTACTTCTTCTTCTGATAAAATAAGTTTTCCCAGGTATGTGTGCTGCCTATGTTTCAGTATTGGAGTCAATTCTAGTTTTGTGTAAACGTGAATGAAAAATTTTCCGGTTTTCATTACACTTTTGAGTCGCGATCAGTGAAAAAATGAAGAGAACGATTCATATGAAAATTTTCTTTTCACTGGCAATTTGTGTGTGAAAAAATGGAGAAGAAGGTCGGGGCAAGCGTACAAGAGCAAATATAGTTGCGTGGTTACAAAAATTGACTTACTTATATACGAAAATTTTTTAAAAGCGTTATTTAAAAAATTGAGAAATTTGATGATAATTTGAGATGTATCTTTAAATTGCACAAAGTTTTAACTAGAATTTATATGGTTATTCTTAAAAAATAAACTGTACTTTTATAAAAGTCAATATTAGGTCAATATCAAATCGAGTCCATGATCTTCTTGTCCTTGGGACTTGATTTTTAAGTTGTTAAATTAAACTGCCTTTTCTAAGTTTTGAATTCACATTTTATTCTCGCTTTTTGTTCATTACGTAAATGGAATTAAAATTATTTTTCTGTATTTATTTGAAAAAGTGTCATAGCTTTTATGAAATTTTCAAAAACAGTTTTTCAGATTTTTGTAGTTACAAAATCACTAAAAAGTACAAAAACACAAAAAAAGTAAGCTCTAACTTTTTTTCCAATACACCCCCAAAATCTCATTTTATGGCCATAAAACCGTTTTTCAGTAGGTTGATATGAACAATCACTCCTAACTTCGCCAATTTACATCCGATTTCAAATTTGTTTTTTTAGTTCGAAAGAACAAAAACAAACCTTTTTGACAGTGTGTTGACAATTTTTCTAAAATGAGAACTGACGAGACTGTAGACGGAAGTATTTGGAATTTGTTTATGTGTGTATAATGACACTTGTTATCATTTTCATCCCTTATTCCCATTTAGCGTAAGTTATACCTACATACCAAATTAGTAAAAAAAACAAATTTTAAAACCTACACAACTCTATTAATTTTAGTTCAATTACAGTCGACGCAAAATTAAATTTACTATAACAGTAGTGTACTAAAAAAAATCCTCAATAACGGATAATATCGTAAAAATTATGTGAAAGTTGAAAAAATAAAGAAAAAATAAAAAAATTCCAAATACTTCCGTCTACAGTCTCGTCAGTTGTCATTTCAGAAAAATTGTCAACACTGTCAAAAAGGTTTGTTTTTGTTCGATCGGATGGAAATTGGCGAACTTAGGAGTGAACAATCTCACCTCAACCTACTGAAAAACGGTTTTATGGCCATAAAATGAGATTTTGGGGATGTATTGGAAATTTCTCCTATACCATTTTTCTTAGTTTTTCTATACTCACAAGTTGTGCTAGGTCTCCATAAAAGTATATTTAATTTTTTTTTGTCACACAGTGCAATCAATGAAAAAACAATTGTGTACGAAAAATGTAGCTAATATTGTAAAAGAAAACACTGGGCCACTTTGTATGCGAGCTACTGTACGCTTCTATATATAATTAATATTTATGTTTAATATTTCTTACCAATGAAGAAGAGTTCATTTGAAGTATTTTTATTTGAAGCTTAAATAGTTTGGTACAACTGAATTACTCTTAGCTTATTAACAAACGTTTTTGTTAAAAACGAATGGAAAAAAATTAATATGAATAAATTTTATAAATTAATGTTATTGGTAAAAGCATCCTCCACTATTTAGAAAAGTTTTATTTTTCAATGTTCAAAATATCACGATTTGAGATATTTGTAGGGGAACTAACATGCAACAAAATGGATTGTAGTGTTGGAGCTGGTATATATTCTCATAGACTTGGAATTGAAAAATCTGTGGGTCTCCCTAATACCAGCAGTGTCTTTCAGGCGGAAGTACTGGCAATTGGGAAAGCTTGTAGACTACTGATCACGGATTTCTTTTTTAAAGACAATATCGCTTTTCTTTCGGAAAGCCAAGCTGCAATCGAGGCACTGGATTCGGCTACAACCACCTCTAAAGTGGTGGAACAAAGTAGGATTAGCCTTACCACCTTGAGTCAAAACCCTAAAGTAACCTTAATTTGGGTCCCGGGGCACCGGAACATAGAAGGTAAAGAAAAAGCAGGTCAACTGGCAAGAAGGGGATCTGCCATGAATAACGCTCTTGCAGACTCGATATTCACACCATTAGGTGCAGTCAAGAATGCAATTTCCCTAAAATACCTTTCAATTGCAGAGTGTAGATGGATAGACCAGACGAAATGCAAAATCAGCAGGACGTTATGACCTCAACCAATCGTCAGCATTGATAAACATGAAACGACGGGACGCCTGTAGACTAACATCAGTCATAACTGGCTTCTGGTCTATCGGAAAATGGGCATCCTTCACAACACATACTGTCACAGTTGTAAACAACCGAAAAAAAGGAAACAATCTTCCATTTCCTCTGTGAATGCCCTGCCCTATGGAAGGATAGAATGTTAACCTTGGAACAACAGCTGTTCGAGAATCTCGAGCAACTGCCTGGTTTAGACGTCAACAGCCTAATAAGGTTCCTAAACAGCACAGAGTGGTATAGTCTTGCTATAAATAACTGTTAAACAAATTGGTAACGAGGATGTGGCAACAAAATGATGCGGAAGCGCCAGTTGGATTCTGGATGAATCACCACTCTAACCAACCAACCAACATGCACTTCAGGCTCCTCAAAGTCTTCTAAGCAAACCCCATCATTGGTGGTCATTCGAAGGGATTTTGTTCATCGCGAAGTGAGCGTCGCAGCTCTACCCACAAATTCCTGTAAATATTAAATTATTTTCAAATAGAATTAAATTTTCTAAAAATCGTTATCTAACTTTTCCTCATCACAAACTCTATGTTCAAATCAAGCGAAATAATTATTTGCGACATATTTTCTTTAAATTTACTCTTGCTTCAAAATAAATGTCATTTAAAATTTGAATATCACATTTGCAAAAGCTTCATGGCACAAATGGGAATCGCAAAATAATTGTTCGTGTAAAGGCGGAGTGAAAAGTGTCTGTGAAAATGAAAATTAAAACTTTTTTTCACTTCACGTTTACGCAGAACGTGAGTTGGCCCCCATGGGCACGAAACCAGTAAATGTTTGACGGTTTCATGCCTACATGCCTCCCTCTACAGAACCTGCAAAACCTTTTAAGTATATTCGCAGGTTATGATTTATGAATAATGATTTAGCTTACAATTCTATGTTAGAATTTCTGTAATGATTTTTAAGCTTTTATTTTTTAAGGGGTCTCGGTGGTCTAAAGCTCGAAAATTTAGGGTATTTTCAGAATTTTTTTTTACAATAAAAAAATTAAAAACTATATTTAAATGTTTCCGGCTTTTTAATTAACTTCTTTTACATACAAAAATGCATTTTTTTTTATTCAAATAATTTAAAAAATGGCGCTAAAGTTGACCCTCCCGAAAAATTTGAGCTGGGCGGTGTTGTCCATTTGGGCTCTTCTGCTTATCTGAAACACAACAAAAAAAAAACAAATATTAATCAGTATGACGCAGCTACGATTTTACGCGGTTAAATTTTTTGTAGAGTCGATCTTATACCCACATCATACCGATATTAGAACGATATTAAACCTACTATCCAAAATCGATGGAGGTATTTAAATCCAATTTTATGCTCGGTTTCACTAAAAAATGGGCTTCAGAGGAAACGGAGATGTGCTGCAAACTTGGATTAAAGAGATGGGCTACCAGAGATGAACCATCAGATGGAGTTATATTCTAGTAATAAGTAAAAATTTTCCTCTTTCTACTAAAATAAAACTCATTTAAAAATATTAAATGTCATTTCATGTAATATTTGAATAAAAAAACTGATGTGAGGGCCCTTGAAAAAGCGAAGAAAAACTGGCTAATATGAAAATGTATAAATATGCATTTATGCTAAACTTTGGAAAACAAAAACATGTTTTTATTAGTGAGACACATCAATAAAGATGTAAAAATCATTTGACAGCAAATTTAAAGTTAAAAAATATGTTAGTTTCAATCAAAATATTTATGTACCCTATGATTTTCAACTTCAATGCAGACAATTGTCTTCAACTCAGTAATGACTTTGTTGTGAAGCACTTGTTTGAAGACAGCAGCATGCAAAGCACATTAAGTTTTTAATTCAATACAAAAACAAAAAAGAAAAAAAAATTTCTTGAAATAAAAGCATTGGCAAAACAATGGGCGATAGAAAATCAGACAAAGGAATAGATGCGCCAAGACAGTAAATATGATATCATAAAGCGCTTTGTTCGCCTGCAGTGGAAAAGAATGAGTTACAAATAATACTGACGGTATACATATGTAGGTATATACAAATGCACGTGAATAAAAATTACCTGATAATGGCAATAACGTAGCGTTTTTGTGTTTGCACAAGAAAAATCGAGTTTCGCCTGCTTGGACATTTGAATTTTTCGAAAAAAAATAGAAATCGAGGAAGACGGTATTGAATTGCAAATAAGTACTATATAGGTATGTGTCTGTGTGTATGTACTTCTATAACTTAATATTGATTTAATTAAAAGTTATATGAAAAACTGTCGATGAGTGAATAAATCAGGTGTACAACTTTACTTCCCCGTTTTTCGCTAGTCGGCTGCTAGTTGAAATAGACAGAAGAGCGATTCCATGTCAAGTGGTCCTAGAATTTAGGATATGTTCTTACGTTTTTTTGAAAATGTATTTATTTGTAGGTTGGAGAATAGTAAAAAGTTAACTGAAATTTTTGGAAAACGTATGTTTTTGATATTTATGTATTCAGTTTTAAAAAATTTGCTACGAAGTTTCTTAAAGTCAAATAACTTCGGTTCGTCTCGGTATTTCTTAATTAGTTTTTTTTTTATTTATTTTTAAGGTGTACTTTATACTTAAAAAAAGTTGTTTTTCGAAAAATTTTGGAAATTTTTTTAATTGGAAATAAGTTAAATTTTTTTGTCTAAAAATTTTCAACAAAAATTCTGTTAAATTAATTTAAATTAATTAATTAAACTAGTAAAACAAATGAGTTTTTCTACTTTTTTTTATTGAAAACAAATTATTCTGTTAAATTTAAAAAAATTGTAAAATTTTTTTTTGGAAATTAATTAAAAACAATTTTTTTGAGAGTTTTTTTACCAATGCTTTTGGAAAAAAATTTAATTTTTTTGTCGAAAATTTTTTATTAAATTTTTCTGTTAAATTAAAAAAAAAAATCTTAAATTTTGATTTACAGTACTCCCTGGATTATGCGTCAGTCAATGTAACCCAGCTATGACGGATAATCAAAAATGACGGTTAACAGAAACAAACCTCTAGATTGTGTACAGAATCGAAAAGTACACTGAAATTTTGAGAGAAATGAACAAACGGTAAAATTTACATGAATAACATGATTATATCATTATTTTATTACGAGTTTAGTTTGTTTTTGAAAAGAATTCAGTTAGTTTCTTTTGCTTTTTCTCTAAATTTGATGCAGCAATTTTGGCTTCTTGTCTTAGAAATGAAGCAGTAGGATTGTGACCATTTTCAGTATTGTTATCTGCTCCATCGTAATCATCATTATTTTCTTCTTCACAATTCACTGCACTAATTATTTCTTCGTCAGTCAAAAGCTCATAACCACAATCATTTTCGTCACAATTCAACTTTTCATTGATCGTTTCACTATTTTCCAATGGCAAAGCCGAAGATGTACTAGTCACAACATCAGCCTGTGAGACATCGTCACTGTTAGCATTCATGTTTGATTTTGTGTAACAACGTGGACGTTTAGCCGTATGAACTACAACTAATGGGAGCCTATAACCCCTTGAATTTGCACTAACCATCAATGTTATTCGTTGCTTTTGCATTTTCCATCCAGGTGCATAGCTATTCACACAAAAATCGAGTGTCTTTTTTGGGAGTGCTTTATAGTTCAGACCCGTTTCATCAGCATTGAAAACTTGCTTGATTTTCGACGAAAATTTTTAAATTTTTTGTGCATTTTTCGATTTCGTTGGCACCTATGGAGCTCATCTTTTCACCTTGTATCGAAACTTCCTTCACGCCATTTCGATTTTGCCAGCCATACAACCAACCAAACCAAATAATGCCTTTTTTTTCAATATTTGACCAGATAATGGAACGCCTTTGCTCCGAATTTCATTAAACCACAAGAATAATGCTTCATCGCCTTTTTCATTTAATGCCTTTCTCATCGTTTTGCGTTTTTTTGACCGACCTCCCAAAGATTCCATCGACACAGCATATTGTTTGATTTGAGTGGCATCTTTTTTAAAATCTTGAATCGTCGTGCGTGGAATATCATATTTTTCACTTAATGAAACAATTGTTGAACCTTTTGAAATTGAAATTTGAAATACTAAAAATTGAAGTATTAAAATATGAAGTTTCTTATGGTCAAATAACTTCGGATCTTCCTGACATTTCTTGAAATTTGCCAACATAAAGTATACATGAAAAAATTTGTTTTTGAAAATTTTTTTGAAAACTCTTTTAAAAAAATATTTAAAAAAAAATATAGATTTACTTGTTGAAAATTTGTTTGTAAAAAAATACCCTATAAGTTTTTTTTCCAATGTTTTTCATTAATACCTGAGACTATGGTCAGTAATTCCGGAATGTTTAATAATGGGATTTCGTTAACTTTTCAAATAGGATAAGCCCCTTGCTCACTTATGTAGGGATGTTACGATTGATTTTTAGATGGGCGTGATTTTAATGCAGACTCATTTAAATCAACACAAAAAGTGTACACATAAACTGTAGAACTATTTTAAGTCAATCATTCTATAAGGTTATGCATGCAACTAAGGTTGTTAAATTGGAATAAGTGTTTCACAATTGAATGTTCATATGTCAGTGCATTTGGCGAGGTGCTGAAAATATCGTAGTTGCAAGCGTCCAAGGTCTAAATAAACCAAATCAGTTCATTCCTCAATACTCATAAAAATAAAAAATAAATAATTGGCGCGTACACTTCTGCTAGGTGTTTGGCCGAGCTCCTCCTCCTATTTGTGGTGTGCGTGTTGATGTTGTTCCACAAATGGAGGGACCTACAGTTTCAAGCCGACTCCGAACGGCAGATAGTTTTATGAGGAGCTTTTTCATGGCAGAAATACACTCGGAGGTTTGCCATTGCCTGCCGAGGGGCGACCGCTATTAGAAAAATGCTTTTCTTTTTTTTTCTTTTTAATTTTGCTTTCACCGAGATTCGAACCAACGACCTCTCGGTGAATTCCGAATGGTAATCACGCACCTACCCATTCGGCTACGGCGGCCGCCTGGTAATCACGCACCTACCCATTCGGCTACGGCGGCCGCCTGGTAATCACGCACCTACCCATTCGGCTACGGCGGCCGCCTCAATACTCATAGGAATTAAAAATATCGCAATCCCCATGATGGCGAACTTTACATCAATTTAACTCAAGAAGTTGTACCATGTATGCGCCTAATAAAAAATTCTATATATATATATTAGTTAGGAGAAAAAGAAATTCATTATTTAAAGACGAAAATGCAAACCAGGCTCCTTAAATGCAAACCAGGCTCCTTACTGGAACAGCTAATTATGTGCTATTTTGGTTTCCTTGATTCCATTCAAGTATTTTTAATGTTCAAGAAAATGTCGATAATGTCGATAAAATCGCAAAATAATAGAAGTTAACTGGCATATTGGTATTGGTAGCATCATCTAGGTGGGAAATATGGACAGTGAAACAGTTTTAAACCATTACGCAAAATTAATGGACTTCTTTTCACAAAACTATTACATGTATCGTATGTGTGTCTGCTATATAAAAATATCAAAACGTATAAGCTTCTTACTCTCTTTTTATTTATTTTTCTCTCTCTGCAATATTCTCTTAAAAATCTTTTAAAGCAATATTGTTGGTTTATTTGAATAATTTTATTCAATTTATATTAACCTGAATTTATATGAGTGCCTACCCATAATTGAATTTTAATTTTTATTACATATAAAATTTGAGCTCAAATTACTAAAAGAATAAAAAATAAAGAGTCAACCTTTTGCAACGACACGAGTAGCTGTTCTAAAATCGGCTTGTTTAAATGCGAAGCGGAAAAAATATCTCAATTATCTTAAATGGCATTTCAACTGAATCGACCTAATGTAAATGAGCGCTTACAGGCAGGAAATTGTATTTAGTTGCTGTTCGTTTTAAAGCGTTTTAGTGAAATGCGATATGCTAAGGTAGTTCGTGGAATGATTTTACTGCAAACGGATGCACTCAATGCAAGACGCAAAATTGGAGCTGAATGTTTAAATGGATTAAGCAAATTCACAAAAATGAAACTAATGCATATACTTGTATACATATACATATATAAATATATGTAAGTATATATACCTATATATACTGATATTACTGATATAGTTACTTAATTATTTTTGCAAATTTAGTTGTAATTTGTTGTAAAAAGTTATCATTTTGAATAATTTATAAGATAAGAATAAGCTACGATTAAATAATTGTTCATAAATCTCTAATTTAAAATTTAAAATTTGGAAACTATAAAATTTTTGTAACTCTAGCTTTTAAAAAGGCATCCTCAATGAGTATGATATATGAGAAAATTGTTTCCTTTGACGGCTGGCTGGTCCAACCTGTCATTTCGGACATGTTGTTATAATATGTGGATGATTTAACATTTTACAATCATAGCTACGCTGGATAATGATTTCAATCGCCATTGATTTTTTACTCATCGTGAAATAGTTCTGTTAACTTATTGTTGTATAAATCAAATTAATAATCCTCATAGAGAAATGGTTCATTACCATGCACACAGGAAGAAGGCATATGCAAATACAAATATGCGAATTTATATACATATGCGCATATATGTACATACATATATATGCTCATTCAAATAGGAGAGTGCTAGATATCGAACGTTGCCGAACGCGGGGACCGATTGTGCCTCTTTGTTGTTCGTTCCGCGCTCTCGCTTGCAGTTCAATCAAGGTAACGGCAGTGAGCAAGGTAACGACAAATGAGCAAGGTAACGCTGTATGAGCAATGTCACGCCGCATTTTTTGGTGCGTACAGCCAGCTACATCGAATTATAAGACGTTATCACGTCAAAAATAAAATCTAAAGGAAAAGCTACTTCCATACTGATATGGATGCGAATGGGTGCATTTTTAGAATTGAATAACTTTAAATTGGCAACACTATTTTCCATGACAGCCATTTGGTGGCTATCGGTTGTTTGGAGACAAATTCAGCAGGAATAAACACACTTGGAAAGAACGTTTGAAAATTGTTTAAAATTTGTTTCGAATGACATGGCTCACGTACGCACATTTAATGGAGCTCTCAGGGCTTAATTGAAGGAAGCATGGATCGCTTTGGACATTGCTGCCGCATTCCTGAAACCTTCTCTACATGTTATAAAATAACATAAAATAACTATGCACCGATTTCATTGATTGTCAATAAGTTATTCCAATTTTGACTCTAACCTCTCCTGGAGACATAAATTTCATTAACATGCAACAGAAGTTCAAAAATCTTTATTTATTTAATTTAGTCCAAGGTTCTTACCGACTATTGACTTAGTGCTCATTTAAACCAAATATTAATAAAATCAAAAATAAAACGAGATAAAACTAAAAAACAATTTGATAAAAAAAAACAATTTTTAGATTTTGTTAAATCTAACGATATGAATTTCGAGATCTCATTTAATTCACGAAGAATTCGAGCAATGGGTGCATGAAAATCGAAATACGTTTTGAATATTTTGAGATGAAAAGGATAAGAGTCTCATAAAGTTTTCGCCGGAATAGGGAAGTTAATGCGTTGCATAAGAAACGCAAAATATAAATTTAATGAAGGAGTTACATACGTTCAGAATTTTCAAAAAATCGATTTTTTTACAGATTATTATTGTTTATAGTTTTAGGCGTATTTCAAGTCGATAGTAAAAGTTCTCCATAGATACAAGATTATGGTAGAAAATGTAACTGCTCGACGAGAGTTTGATGCGCACAGGTAGTTGTCCTTAATTTGGGGTAGCTGGTCGTTACGAAATGCACTTAAAAAATTAAACTCGTTTTTCTCGAAACTATTTTTTCCGGCACGGTCTGCATGATAACTCCTACAGTTTTTAATATTTTGTAATGCGGTCTTTTTTAAATATTCGAAAGAGTTTTCGCTATAGTCAATTGAGCAGGATTTTTTATAGTTTTATTAAACAATTTTATAAACATAATTAAAGTATGACATTTATGACATAAAACGCATACTTTTTTCAAAAATGCCGTAAATTGCAAAATTTTTCGAAATTCAATTCGATGTCTTGTTGCTGTTGCGTGTTTTTGCTTTCTTTTTTTTTTTTTGTTTAAACCGCATCCATCTTGTGAGATCCAAGTATAATACCAATCTTTCAATTTCTATAACTGTTATTTCATTAATTTACTGTACGAAAAGCTTCCTTTAGCTAGATCTGGACATTAGCATAGTGGAACAGAATTTCTTTCACCCAGTCTGGATGAAAGTTAGGTCTGACTGGATAATATCCTACTTTCCATTGACCTATTTGGGTTGCAGTAATACGTGAAATGTTTGAGCGAGAGCCTTCTAATAGGTACTCCCCCTCTGGCTGTTGTACGACGCCCATGTTTTTATTGTTGTAGTGCATGTAGTTAATCGCTTCGACCTTCTTTCTGCTAAAGCGTTGTAGTGTGAAGCAATGGATGTTTTTATTTGAATTTTTTTTTTAATTCTCATACAAAATTTTGAAATTTTGTACAAAGTTTGCATCTATAAATTATATGGTTTTTGTTGTAGAATAAACCATGTTTTTGGGAAACAAAAACTAAATAGGAATCGCCCTGCCATTATTTAGTGCACAGAAGGTTTTACTATTATAAACAGCAGACAAACTGGAAATCATATCTAAAACTTTTACGTTCTAGTTTTCGTCAACTGAGAAGTCGTGCGACTTCATTTTTCCAATTTATTGTTTTATTTTTTTTATTTTTGTAATTCTAAAATTTTACTTTCCCAACCGGTCAGAAAATAAAACAATTCCTTGGCGTGGAAAATTACTGAATAGATTATAAACATTTTTACATGCAATGGATCTGAGGTGGAACGTATTGAGTAATCAGTGAACAGTAGTCAGTTAAGCATGCAAACGAATGCAAATTGAATTGAAAAGCTCATTGAGTATCAGGAAGCTAAGTTAAATTGATTCAATAATATCTTAAACGAAATCAAATTGCTCCAAAGCGATGTAATTGCACTTAAATAAGCAGATAATCAGCGAGTCGCCAACAAAGAAAAAAATCCAAAAAATTAAGTTAAAAAAAATAAAAAAGTGCAAAGTACTCATTCAACGCACTTAATCAAAACATTTAAGTTAATGCATTGAATTTCATTTCGCAGCGATTGATAATCACTTGAGTGAGTAACATGCCACCTGTTGCAACATTGTTGGCAGCCGCTGATGTGCCGCCATTATCGATTGCAACAGCAGGTAGACGATTATTAAATTACCAGCCTGCGCAATGCGTGCATTATTTATTTATTTGTCGCGCGAAATCAGGCACCCACGCAGCAAATAAAAAGTAAATGAAAAACATAAAATTAGACAACGACAACAAGAAAACGAAAAAAGTTGTGTATACGCCATAGCCCACCGGCGCATGTTTGTGAGTTTGAGCTGCAAGCATTTGTTTGTTGAAGCAGTTGTGTTGCCAGACCTCTACCTGTTTGCTGCTGTTATTGCTATTTATTTAGCGTTTCGCTTTTGTTGTTGTTGTCGCTGTAATGAAATCTATCTGGCACATTTTTTGCAATTTTTTTGTGCTGGCGCAAAATGCAGCAAAGTGGAAAAAAATATTGCATGCAAAGCATATTTTCCCACTCAACGTGGCTGCGTTGGCGGTGTCGGTGGCTTCAAGCGTCGCTAAGTGCGTGTGGCCAGCAAGTGCAACGCTGTGTATGTGTGACGGCAATAAAATGCCAAGCGGTAATACAACACCTTCAACTCTTTCACAAGATTTTCTTTGCGATTCGTATTTGAAGTAGTTTTTTGTTCTTCTTTTTTGTAATTTTTCTCTCGTCATGAATGAAACGCAGCTGGAGCAATAATAATCACACAAAAAAAAAAAAAAACAACAAAATCGTATACTGCCACTATTGAAACTCATACTTTACTCACTTGCAACATTTGAAATTTACTCTAATTTCATTAAAGAAAAATACAATAAAATTTAATGTGGAAAAAAGAATACACAAAAGCAAATACAACAAGTGTAGTAGACAATCAGTGCGTCAGTCATTCACTGCTGCTAAGAAATATTTATTTACTCTACTCCCTTTTCATTCATTCATTCTTTGCTTCATTCATGGTTTGTTGGTGGCGGTAGCGTTGTTGTGCAGCAGCTGTGATGGTTAAATGTATACCAACTCTTTTATTTTTTTCCTGCTATGCATGCATTGCTGTTGTTTTTGTTTTTGTTGCAAGTCGTATCGCGTTGAAAATAGCGCAACGATGACAGGAATTTGTAATACCATTTCTTGCCAATCACTCAATCAAAACGTCACTTAGACACTCAGCCGGCGGTTGTGGTAGCGTTAGACGCCAACAACAGCAACAAAACTAAAAAGCAGCTGCATTTCTGTAAACAATAATACTTGCAAATATGAAGTCGTGGTGGCAAGAGCAGCAAAAAAAAAAACATACATGAAAGAGAAAAAAGAATGAAAAATTGAAAAAAAACTGTAATAGAAACGTCAGAATTTCTGCTCTAATTATAAAGTGGTATTTCTTACATCCACTAAGCAGCAAGCTGCCCAACAGCAATGCATGCCGCTGCCATCTTTCCTTGCACACCGGTACACTGTACCTCATTGGACGCAGCGTTGCACAGTGAAACTTCGACTTATAAATTTTCGTACTAAATAGTGATAGTGGAATTAGTCGAGCAGGTGAATTTTAACCATATTTAGATAGTCCTAGTTAAATTCATATTAATTATCGAAGTCCTAGCCATTTTCAGAAGCATAGTCTTTGTCACGGTCATAGTCAAAGTCGTGGATAAAAGAATTGTACATAAATATAAAGACATACATAAATGTATAACTGCTTAATAAAATATGTCTACGTCAGACATTACAAGACAGAACAAGACGGCAAAGTGGGATTTGGAATATTTTCCAATTCCCCTCATATCAATCTATCATTTAGATTACCCGACTACTGTAGCGTATTCCAAGCGGAAGTATGCGCTATCTGGTATGCTGCGAAAACTACCTTAGAAAATAGAACATCATTAGAGGGTATCCGGCCGTTCGAGCACTCAGCTCCTCTTATACCCACTCAGATGTGGCTCGATCCTGTCTCGTATCTCTTAACGAAATAAGTGTTCAGAATTCTGTCCAAGTTATCTGGATACCGGGTCAGAGTGGATTCGAAGGTAACTGCAAAGCTGATGAGCTCGCAAGAGCTGGAGCTGCGCAATCAAATGTTAGTAACTTACCCACAATCCACATTCCGCTCTCAACATGTAAATTGCTCATTGATCGAGAATTTCACAGCATTGCTGATCGGAGGTGGCGAGTGGAAACTACTTGCGTTACGACCAGACAAATCTGGCCATCCTACAATCTGAAACAGACAAAAACCCTTATAAGTCTTTCGAAAAATGAACTAAGGCATCACCGGTCACTGCCTTTTGGGCACTCTTATCACCGGTCACTGCCTTTTGGGCACTCACGCACGTCGGCTCGGGCTTCCTCAAAACGACCTGTGCAGATACTGCGAGGACGAAGATGAGGATATCAAGCAGACATTTGCTGCGCAGTTGTCTCGGTCTAGCTAGAAGTCGACTCGCTCTTCTAGGCTCTCCAACAAATGACAATCTTTCAGTACTCTCGAACCTGAAAATCGAATCTCTCATCAAATTCTCGAAACGAATTAATATATTTGACCAAAATCTACAATAAAAATCTCGGTTAGGTGGGGAAATCATATAACATAATGAGCTCTAGGGCAACACAACGGACCCAACATGCGGTCTATGTGGTACTCCGATGCGGGGTCACCCTTAAACCAACCAACCAGACATTAAATGCAATAATAGAATTTTTGCACAAAGTTACTAATTCAAGGTATGTAGGTGAATATTCTCAATTTTAATGCCAACACTGGTTACTCAAATCCGACAAACGCTAAAAATTATGAGAAAAGATATCCCTAGCATCACCTTTGCCAGAGGAAATACTAGCACGGAGGGTCCGAATTTTTATTTACGAGAGGGTTAAAAATTTAAAATTTCGCCAATGTGTGAATAGTTTACCGAAAGTTTTATGCATAAAACGACTAAAGATATGCCCTTAGAATTCAACGAGGGGTTTCTTCCAGTACATGCTGACCCTTTATCTCCTACCTAAATGGGCATTTTTCACCATTTCTCAAAATAGACACAATGAAAGTGCACTAAAAAGGACGGTTAGAGGGTTAAATTATTCCACAGATTTTAAGCAGACAGTTTTATTGCAGATTGAGGTAGATCCAAAATTCATACGTATTAAAGTGAGTGCGAAAAATGCTTTGCTGCCCATTGGATACAGCTAACTTGTAAGCATACTCAACTTGAGCTTTAGAGAGGGCGGATTTTAATACGAATACATTTGTGTGACTTACTGTATTTCTAAAATTTATTTAAAGAAATTTAATAAGCGTCCGCCGTAGCCGAATTTGTGGTGTGTGATTACTATTCGGAAGTGCACAGGTACGAATATCCGCGCATGAAACGCCAACTAACGCAAAACGTGTCTTCTAGTAGCGATCATCTCAGACAATGGCAAACCTTCGAGTACATTTCTACCCAGAGGAAGCTTCTCATAGAGAACAATCTGCCGTTCGCAGTCGACTTAAAGCTCCATTTGTGGAACAATATTAATGTGCACACCACGAATAAGAGGAGGAACTCGGCCATCAATAAATAAAAAAACATTGTGAACGCACCTTGGTACTTTCGCAGTGCAGATATTCATCGTGATCTCAACATTTCTACGGTCGCTGAAGTTATTAAAATACAAGCAGAAGCCTACTCTAAGAGGCTCCAGAGGCACGAAAACGAGGAAGCCAGCAAACTTCTCGACACCGCAGATCTAACCCGACGAATCCAGGGGAAAAAAACCATATGATCTTATTGGTAGTTAATGTGAAGAAGAGATTTTTAAACTCTCTTCAATAAAGACCCTCAAAATTGTTAAAATCATACTGCTTGTTAGTTTCCTTTAAACTAGTTGTAGTGACAACAAACCTTTTATACCTATACATCGCACCCTAAATACAAAAGGGTCACAACTCAAAATGTACTTCTGCTCAAATATGAACGAGACGTTATCAATAAAACGGTCCGCGGATGACATATGGCAAAAATAAATTTTTTGTTTTTTGGTAGGACTGTTATAAGCTTACATGGCAAATTTCAGCGTGATATGTAACATAGTTTGTTTTCTGTGCTACTGTAAACAAGTCAAGCTCGAGTGTGGAAAATTTTGAGTTGTGACCCGTTTGTATTTAGGGTGCGATATATTTAAATGTTTGTAGAAAAAATTAAAAAGAATTTGGGATCCTGTCTCGCTACCGCAAAAGAACGCCAACTATTGGCATCCATCACGAAATTGAATATCACCACAGCCTCCTCAGGCTCTCCAACGTATTGGCCCATTGATAGTAATAAAATACCAGATCTCATCGACTTTTGTGTAGCGAAGGGTGTTCTAGCTATTAAAATAACCTACAGCTCACGTTACGAACTCTCCTCCGATCACTCGCCCGTATTTGTTATATTAAATAAAGATTCAACTGAATCGTTTGACGACTGTTGCCTCAACAACAATAAAATCGGCTGGACGTATTTCCGAAACGTTATTACTTTAACTATTAACTTGAACACCCACTCAAGAGCAATAAATACATTATAAATGCTGGTCAGCATTTCAATAATTGCGTCTGTCATGCAGCATCGAATTCAACATCCTATCTCTCAGAAAAGTTGTAAGAAAAATGGCAAGCCAGAAAAACTTGGCAAAGAAGCAGACACATTGAGAATGAAAAGACACTTAACTCACTTACTCCAGAACTCAAAGAACTCCTTAAAAAAAAAACACAACTCTCAGCTCCAGAACTATCTCAGCAAACTTGACCCCTGTCACTGAGTACTCTCTATGGAAAGCAAGAACAAATTTAGAAAGGCCAAATTTAGCACAATCATCCATGAAAATGGAAACTAACACATGGACTAGAACAGATCTCGAGAAGGTAAACACATTTGCTTGTCACTTAACCTGAGTGTTCTGCCTCATGACATCGAACCCTTTCCAAGTACCGCTTAAAAAGTAAAATATACCCTAGAAGACACACAAAATAAAAAAATTCTCGAAAAATGAAGTTAAAGAAATGATAAATAAAAAACTTACAAAAGGGGCGTTCCCCTGGATATGACCTCATAACAGGACAAGTACTGCAACAACTCCCAGAAAAAAGACTCACTTTTCCCGGGTGCATATAGGTATAATTCTATTACATTTTCTGGTTTTATTCCACATCAAGCTCAAGTAAAAATGATCCTCAAACCAGGAAAAAGTGATGAACAAGTCGAACCATGGCGGCCCATCAGCCTATTGCCTCTGAAGTAATAGAATCCCTTTTTCTCAAAAGAATGATGCCTATAATTGAAGACCGAAATATAATCGCACATCACCAATTCGGTTTCAGGGAACAACACAGTACCATCGAACAAGTCCACATACTCAAAAACAGCGTACACGAAGCATTTGAACAAAAAAATTTTGCACAGCGTCTTTTCTCGATATATCTCAAGCGTTCGGGATGACGGCTTACTCTACTCGTATAAAATAAAAGACACTCTTACAGTAAATTATTACATATTTACAATATTAAGTCCTACCTGGAAAATCGATATCTTTTTGTCAAACAAGGCGAAGTATGAACTACGTACAAGCTCAGCTGGTGTACCCCAAGGCAGTATTAGGGGCCCCATTCCATACTTGCTATACACATACGATCTACCAGCTTATGAAGAAACAATAGTCGGAACGATTGCGAATGACACTTTTCCACTCACAATTCACTCCCTTCCCCACGTCTCTTCCCAAAAGTTACAGAAAGGACTTGATAAAATATTTATCTCATTGGTTGAAAGAATGGCGCATTAAGCCAAACGACACAAAAACTTCCCAAGTCACTTTTACACTTTTGATTTAAGGGTTTTCCAATAAGAGGTGTTATTTTGCTAAAATATCAATGGTTTCGTTGTTTGTTTCGTTTTGTTGAAAATAAAAGTTGTCCAGATCAATACCATTGTTGTTCCAGCTTCATTTTCGAAAAAAGTCCAAAGACTCCGCCGGACCATTAACCGCAGCAAACAGTCACACGTTGAGGATAGAGATGCTTTTCTACAATAACTCTTGGATTTTCTGAGCCCCAGATCTGACAATTTTGCTTGTTGACGAAGCCACCGTGGTGGAAATGGGCCTATCACTCAAGATGATTTTTCGATGGAATTCCGGATCATTTTCACGTACTTCAACGACCCAATCAGCAAAGACACGACGTTGTTGATGATCGGCCGGCTTGAGTTCTGGTATTAACTGGACTTTATAAGCCTTAAGACCCAAATATTTATTCAAAACACGGTGTAATGACGTTTGTGGAATGCCTAATTCCAATGAACGACGAGAAATGGACAAAACTGGATTTTCTTCAACACTTTCGGCTACAACAGCAATAATTTCTCGGCTGTTCATGAGCGTTGTGAACGGGTTTTATTCTTCACATCACTAACTTGTCCTACCAGATCGAATGTGTTCACCAATTCCTGTATTACGGTGCGACAGAGTGCTTCACGATGACCCAAAAATGTTCGAATTTTACGAACCGTCTCTGCCAAATGTTCACCATTTTTATAGTAAATTTTAATAATTTCCGTGCTTTGTTTAAGCGTGTATCGTTCCATTTTTATTAATGGCGTAGTTTCCACTTGTCAAATATCAAAAGCTGACAGCTTCAAAAGTGACATCTACCGAAATAGTGAGCTATTAAAAATGGCACCTGTTATTGTAAAACCCTTTATAACATTTTAGACATAGAAAATTGTTGAATACCTTTAGAAAAGTCAACGATTAACACCACTTGATTATTTAGAAATTTGTGAATGTATTTAAGTAGATTCTGAATGCGGAAACCAAGATCCCAACAGGGTTACAACGTCCTATGCAAGATCAAAACTCTAATTTCCTCGCACCCATATTTTACTACACATTTATTCACACATTTCGCCTACTGTGCGCTGCTCTGCTAGTCCAAAGCTATGTATGCAAGTTTCATATCCTCACTCTTCATAAAAAAATGCACCTGCTTCTTTGTAATTGTTATTGCTGTGGTCGGTTTGCATATTGCAATTCCATATCTACACGCACATTTGCCTACTTACAAACATAGATGCAGGTAAACACACCTTAAGTTTGATGAACTCGTGGCTATATATTTTCGCTCAATTCTGCGGTAGTTTATAGTTACAATTATTTTAATTATTTTTTTTAATTTTGCCTTACTTCAGTTTCAATTTCTGTAGCCTATTTTACGCTTTTATATTAATATTTTTTTTAATACTTTATAGGTTTTTAATGTTGCAAACATTGTGAAAATAATTCCTTTATTAAATTGCAACACCCCCGCCGCAACGTATAAATTTCATTTGAATTTTCTTTTGCTCATCGCCTTCTGCTGCTCACCTATGGTATGTTAAAGCTCAGCATATGAGGAGCTATTGCATGGCTCACTGGTTTGAATTATTTCAATAAATGCAGTACATATTTGCGGTATGAAATTTAGTTTGTAAGCAATCTGTGCATATATCGAATTTCTGTTAATTAGTTCGCAGCAAAGAAATGCAAAATTGCTAAAGTTTTTAGTATTCCCTTGGGCAGGAAAATTTACTAGTGACTGCCTCTACTTAAGCAGCTGAATGGGATTAGAGGTAATGGGAAATATATGCCGACTTCAAAGGATTGCCGCAGAAAAGTAGGACATTATTTGGCTACCAAATTTTGATTAATAAGGTATTGAGGAAAGATCTCAAAGCAGATATTACTGGCACTTGGGTACATTTTTTATTGCGCTTTGGTGTTGTATAACTGAGAGAATATTTGAAAAAGGGATACAATCGTGTTTTTTCATAACTTTTTATCTCATAGTGAGTATATTGCTGAAAACATATTTTTGAGCAGAAAATTTTTGAGTTACTTGTATTTGGTTGGTCCCGGTATGAAGCCCATTGTGTCATATGACAACCTTAAGTTAGAGAAATCCGCTATTTGTAATTGGCATAAAATTATAGATCCTTATATTCATTCGACAACGTACACCACAAATTGAGGGAAGACTGTGTTCGACATAATAAAGACTAAACGTATATAGCCGGTTAAAATATTATCTACACGACATTTTGTCAATGCCATTTTGTCTTCACAATTTATTTTTGTATTTTCTTTTTGTTTTTAATTTTGTATAATAATTTGATTCAACAAACAACCACTGTATAACTCATTGATATCTGAGCACTCGTTTTATGGCAAAAAATGGAAAAAAATAACAACATCGCCAACAAGAAAAAACTGCCAAAAATCAAAACAAAGCAAACCTGCTGGATATTAGGATTATAAGCCACAAAATTGCATATCTAGATTTTCTTTTTTAACTTTGAAAATTTGTTGAATGTTTCTTAAATTTTCTTTAATTTTGTACATTGTTTGGAACTTTCAGTTATAGGTATAGTTTGGGTTGTAATTTGATCTATTTTTTTCTAAAAACAGATAAAAAATTAAAATAAAAATGAAATATAAATAGTTAAAACTAGGCAATATGTCGCATTGCTATTATTTTGACCGCTACTGTACTAAAAAAAATTTAAATTTAACTAAATGCATTAGTCTGTAAGTCATCTCTTTGTAGACTGAAATAAATAAGTAAAAGTTACTTCCTTAATTTCTGTTTATGTAATGGCCAAATATGACCTTACCTCCATTGCTTCATCTCTACGGCAGCACAGCCGCGACAAAGTCAGTAGCTGGTTGAATAAGTGGCGTTTAAAAGCCAACCAAACCAAATCAGTACAGATAACTTCACAGCCCGCCAATACTCGTGTCCTCCAGTAACTTTAAACTACTTCCAAATATCTCAAGCTCATCAGGCATACCTGCGAATTCAACTTACAATATATTCTTGACCACCCAGCGGTAAGTGGGAGGCAACGCAAACGTTTGCAGGTAAGATTATGACGCGACTTTGCCATATTAATTGGGAACGCAAAGCGTTTCAGCAACAGAGAAGGCGGACATTCTCTGACGAACCGACAATAAGCACAGACGTTTGAGTGAAACACTCAATACAGTATCATACAGAAGACAAGACGGTAGTGAATTAAGATAACACTACTGCAAGCTTTCCGATGCCTCCTTTACTTTGGACCACCTATAAACATAATGGGAGTAATTGAGACTGTCGACGGTGTATAGCCTTCATACACCTACAGGAGAGGAACCTGGACGCGGGTACCTGTTGTGTCTTCGGACATAAGAACTAGCGGAGGTGGAGGATTGTTATAGTATTAGTGGGAGCGTGCCCCACATACGATTGGTGTGACGGCACCTTTGACATTCTGATTTCAACCTCCATAAAAAAAAAAATATATATATATATATATATTCTTGAAGCGTTAGCAACTTCGTTTTACAGGCCACTAAATCAATACGCCGTAGCCGAATGGGTTGGTGCGTGATTACCATTCGGAATTCACCGAGAGGTCGTTGGTTCGAATCTCGGTGAAAGCAAAATTAATAAAAACATTTTTCTAATAGCGGTCACCCCTCGGCAGGCAATGGCAAACCTCCGAGTGTATTTCTGCCATGAAAAAGCTCCTCATAAAAATATCTGCCGTTCGGAGTCGGCTTGAAACTGTAGGTCCCTCCATTTGTGGAACAACATCAAGACGCACACCACAAATAGGAGGAGGAGCTCGGCCAAACACCTAACAGAAGTGTACGCGCCAATTATTTATTTATTTTTTAAATCAATAATCTTTATTATCACTGAATAACAAAATTTTGTTCTACAAATCTATACTTAAGCCAATATGGGCAAATAGAGTTCAAGTATTGGGCTCAGTCTCGAAATCAAACATTGACATGCTTCAAAGTTTTCAATCCATTATTTAAAAATTCCATCATTATTCTATGAAATATCCAATATTAGGTATAAATATAATAACCGGCTTGCTATCCACCCACATCCTCGAGCTTTTTATTTACAAAATAATACCAACTTGCTGCGTAAGCTAAGAAAGTGTATACCCACTGATTTACCACAAATATTTGAAATCAGAAATACAAGTAACGAACTGCACCGGGGCTCTTACGCACACCGCTTTGAATTTTAATAATAAAAATACTGAATGCTAAGTTAAGACAGATTGTATATAATAATGTAGTTATACTACTATGGGCAAAAAGTAAGGTGAATTTGGTTGTAAAATGAAAAATCTTTATTTATTCTTGTAAATCAATTTCATCCCTTTCAAAATAATCCCTCTCGATGAAATATAGTAAAAAGAAAAAAAAACCAATTCTGCCCCACTAAATTCAAATTAATGTATTTTCCAAAAAATTTTACTTATATAATTTTTTCTGACGGAAAATTTTAAATTTGAGTAGAACTTTTTTTAATTTTTTACTAAGCTTAAAACTTTACTTGTATATTTTTTGTTGTACAATGTACTATATTTTACTAAAAAAATAAAAATTAAATGAAAAAAAAAAAAAAAATATATATAAAACTTTTTCCGCTATTATTATTATGACCCTCACATATCTGTACTTCCGTTGAATAATAAATACAATTATCTTAATTTCTGCGGCACTAAACAAAAGTTAAGTTTAAAAAAAATTTATTTATACATATATATTTTTCTAAAAATGTCTACAAATTTTGAATTTTGAGAAATTTTGTAACAAAAATGTTGTACAAAGCATGAAACTTTCAGTTGTATGGTTTGCTTTTGCAGTGTGAATTATAGCATCATCATCTTTTGGCGGTGCAGCTCTGTATGAGCTGGGGCCTGTTGCTCAAAATGCCTCCCTTTGACCTGATTCTTGGATGATTCCTACTAGTTTGTCAACTAAACTTGGCATTCCTACCAGGGGTTGACGCTCGAACGAATTAGCATCGGTAGCGCACAGTTGAGTCGCTAGTTTGGAATTCTGCTATTGAGTGCAGTACTACGTTTTTTTTAATATTGAAGTTACGCATTTTATTATTGCGTTTCCTCGTGTCGTATTCTAGTCCTTCAATGCTTTGACCTTATTCTGCTTTTTTGCTTTCGTTGCAAATGCTTTAGCTTGAATTACTTTTCGTTGAGCTCTCGTGGGGTCCCAGCTCATGGTATGGTCTAGCCTTAGTCTTTGAGCTTTGATGATCCGCACAACATTTTCCCCTTTTATAAGCTGGTCCAGTTCATAGTTCCATCTACTACGCCATTCGCCGTTCTCTTTAACTGCACCGAGGACGCACCTCAACAGCTTTGATTTAAAAAGTTTGATAAGTGAGTTGAATGCTTCATATACTGCTTGTATTCTCTTGTCGATTGTGATGCTCATTGCATTGTCGTCGCTTAGTTTAAACCTCAACTAAGTGAATGTTTTCAAAGTTTCAAATACATAGCACAGATTTTGATTTCGCCAGGTGTCATCAAGTTTTTTCTGGACATCAACATATAAAGGGTCCGCCATATAACTTTACGGAATTAAAAATGCTATAAAAAGGAAACTACTCAATATTTTTCCAAACTGTTTTTTTTTTTATTTTGAAGAACAATCTTTCCGGTTAATGATGGAACACAACTTCACTCATATGGCTGCCTCGGGTAGCCATGCACCATCCCATACGATCGGTCCAATTTTTCAACACATTTTCAATTGTATGCGTCGTCTCAATGATGTCTCCGAAATGTCCAATTGTTGAGAACGACGGTGAACTGATGATCCTGGTGATTCACGAACACTTTCGGCCACAGCAGCAGTATTTTCAGGTGTACGCACGGTTTTTGGTCGGTCACGCGT
The DNA here is from genome assembly GCA_037575425.1 of Anastrepha fraterculus. Taxonomy (NCBI): domain Eukaryota; kingdom Metazoa; phylum Arthropoda; class Insecta; order Diptera; family Tephritidae; genus Anastrepha; species Anastrepha fraterculus. The sequence continues at coordinate 15,651 of JAYXIM010018235.1, read as the reverse complement.
TGGTTTTCCAGCGTTCTTTGGGCGTATACACAACCATTTTCGTTCAGCGGAAGAACTAATTTTCTATCAAATCAGATGACAGCTGAGTGTTACCATTCTTCAAATAATACCTAGTTCAAATCCGTAACGATAGATGACGGGCCCTGTATTTTGTTTTTCCTCGTTTATTCTCAATCTAAGTTTACCGTTTGCCTTTTCTATGTCACCAAAAGTATTTGATAGTACAATAACGTTTGTGCTAATTATCGCAATATCATCCGCAACATCCGCCGATTCCTTCTGTATTAGTTACTTCTTCTATTGCGCAGCACAATAAAAGATTAAAAGTGCTTGCAGAAAGCGTGTCGCCTTGCCTAACTCTGGTCTGTATTGTAAAGACCTCAGATATTCGGTCTTGCGTCATTACTCTCAATCCGGTATGGTGTAGCGTCATCATTATCATGCCCGTCACTTTATAGGAGATTCCACATTACCATGAACTATATATTTTTTTAAATATAGAAAGCTAAACGAAAAAATAAGTAGTAAAAAGATGACAAGAGTTAGCGCTGTTTACAAAAAAATTTACAAATTTAGTTTTTTCTGGAAAAACTAACTAGATTAACCAGTTTTAAAATATTTATGAGGCAAAAATCCTCTCGTAAGCAATGGTTAACTTGAAACTTTGGGAATCTTGTTTTTGTTTTCTATAATTTCCGATCCAATCTAATGTATATCAGCACCGATAAAAAGATAGTGACTTCTAATTGCATTTAAACTTTGTACTTTATGCTAAGCGACGTAATAAATGCAAGAAAAACTTAAAACTTTTAGTACTCTCTTGCCTCCATGCCACTCCATGCCCCGTCACTTCCCAACTTTTAACCTGAAGTCGAGGAAATATTTATTGGAAAAGAGAAAAAAAATTAAAATATGCGCAGAATTTCAATAAGTTAACTAACACACCATCATTTCAATTGATTCCAACTGAATTTCAAATATTCAAAAAAGAAAAAAAAAACAGTAACAACAGAAAACACGAAAATCACTCGCTTGTCTGCATTGCTAGATCTACATCCACACGATAGCCAAAGAATCGATGGATTGATCGATTGAATAATCAGTTCGCATGTTCGACTGTCATGTAAAGCAACAAGGCGATAAAGCAATAAAAGGTGTGCAATTTACAGGAGCAATAACAAAGGAGACACGATTGCTCGTGCAGCGTTGATTGTGTTGAAAAACGCACATAGTGTTGCAATATAAAGTTATGGCATGCCACACTTTTAAGATACTATAAAGAAAATAAAAATGTTTTTAAGTTATTCAAAAAAATAAAAATATAAAAATTAAGACAGTAAAAACAGAAATGAAACATGTGCAGTAATTGCTCTGACAATAAATCGATAGATTGAAATAATTGCGGGTTTTTTTTAACAATTTTTAAAACACTTTTTAATTTTTAGGATAAAATAAATCCAAAAAAAAATTGTTCGTTAATATTGGGCCATTTGTAAACTTGAGTATTATAAGAAGTAAGCTGGAAAATTTTCGAAAAAAGTATAATTTTGAGACTTATCTAATTCAAAAGTTTTGGTATAGATTTTTTAAAACGAAATATCTTCCGGTTTCTTAACATTTTTAAAGTCTTTTTTAATTTTTTAGAATAAAATATATAAAAAAAATTGTATTGTACGACTATGCATTGGTTCCCTTGTAAACGTGAGAATAATACGAAAATTGTGGAAAAAATATTAATTTTCCGATTTATTTAAAATTTTGTTACTGATATTTTTTAAATGAAATATCATCTCTTTTCTAGCGTCAGTGCACTAGCCTGTCATCCCAGAGGTTGTGGGCTCGAATCCCATGTAGGGCAAGGTCCTCGCACTTTTCCGAACTTACCTACTTTCCTAGTTTCTCATAAAAAAAAAAATAATAACTTCATTCCTTAACCCCAATAACTTTATCCTTCTAATCCTTACTCTCCCACACAAAAGTCAGCGCATTAATTGCATTGTGGCTGCTAAAACAAGCAAAAGTTAAAAGAAAAAGACACAGTTACACATTGCAACAGTGTCGCCTGCAAGAAGAAGCCGACAATCGCGGTAATAGCGTAGTGCTCAACCATCTGTGTGATCCTGCTGCCAGAAAAAATGTGACAAACAGATGGTAAGAAGGCGTTGTTCCTAAGCAACGACAAGTGGGCACTCCCACTTCTTAGAACTGGTAGCAGCAGGCTAATCAACTATCTTGTCAGAAATCAAATAGACGCAAGGCTGAGTCTTGTCGAGGCCCTATGCTCCCGAGTGGAGTGAACAAGGAACAAAAAATCTTCGGTTTTTCTGAAAAAAACTTTTGTAAACTGGAGATTTATTCAATTTTAAATTTTTATGGTGCGGATTTTTTTAAATGAAATATCTTCGGGTTTTTTAACGTTTTTACTTTTGACTTTTTCGTAACTTGTTCTATTTTTCAGGATAAAATAAATTTCTCTTTTCACATTGGTTCATTTATAGGCTTGAGAATATTATTCTGTTTGAAGTTTTTGGTACAGATTTGCGAAATATTGTCAGTTTTTGTAACATTTCTATCATTTTATTTTTTATTTTTTAGGATAAAATACACTTCTCAAAAAATGTATTCTCCATATTTTTATACAAAATTTGTTTCCCAACTTTTTTTTTCATTTCTAAAAACCACTCTACGCGATAAAAATCTGTACTCCAAAATTTTCAGCACCACTACGTTTACACAGGATTCGATCGCAAATTTTTATTTCAAACTTATTTTCCAAACATAGTGTAAAAGAGATTAGCAAAAATTACACAATTTTTTACAACTAGGGCTGGCTGTCATTTCTCATTATGGTAACTCTGAACGAGTGAGTTTATTGCATTCAAAAATTACTAAAAATTCGTTACTTCAAAATTCATTACTTATAAAATGTAGGCTTGCTTTCGAGTAGTGGTTTCGCTTACCTTTTAGACACAAAAACTGATAAAAAGACTTCGAAAACCAATGTGTGTTCCACTTTCATCCTTGATACACCAATGAGTACGTTTGACAAACCAACGGAGAAGCCAACATTCTTTGATTGGGGATTCGAAAATTTCAGAGTACACTGTAAACTCGGACACTTTCCACAAAGCAGGCTTTTTAGCCGTGTCATGCCAAGTCGAAGATATATTGAACATTTTGAGAAAATCTAAAAGTTTTTTTTATTTAAAAAAGCCAATATGTAAAATCAAAAGCATTTGAAATTTTGTTAATCTAGGCATAAGCATAAAAAACTTCCAATAGGTTCAAGATGGTAGGAAAATACATGAGTACGACTCAATACAATTTTCTTGACTACGAAAGTAGAAAATATTGTGAATCTGCACTAAAATCTTACCTTTTCCCGGTAGTAAACTATTTGCCTTAATTCTGGACCGCAAACTGATTTGGAAGACTTTTGTGAAACTGAAGGTTAACTAAGCACTTAAAGTCTTCAATTCTTGGAATCTAACTCAAATCGGAACAGTAAGCGTTTTTGCCAGCAAATATGCAACCACATAAGGGCAGATGGGTAAAACCATTTCTGGTTTAAAACTAAATTAAATTAACAGTAGATTTGATTTATGTTTAGACTTACCAATATATTCTACAAACTCCGCATTTAACAAAGAAGCAATGTTGTGTGTTTCTTGCTTAAAAAGGAAGCTGCATGAACCTGAAATAATACGGTACTACAACAAAATTAATGGAGTATCAATGCTTCACATTTTTCATGCAAAATGTAACGATGAAATTAATACAAAACAAAGCTGAGAAATAGTAAATTTGAACTTATTTCCATACAAAATATATCAAGGCTCTCGGGCACTTTGTCGCTCGTCAATTTGATTTAATTTGCCACGTTCATCTAATCTTTTTTAGAGGCACAACACTTTTAGAAATAATAATAAGTATGAATTGTACAAATTTCTCCGAAATGGTTTCGAAGCAGCAACATCGCCGCTGGCGTATTGTATGCTTTCGTCAATAGAACTATTTTAATGAGGAAAACGTGGAAGAATAACTATCTAATCTATTTGAAATACTTTAAGAATAGAAAGGCGATTTGATTATCTAAGAAAATCCATTCTTATGACTGGAAATAATGTGAAAAAGTCGCAAGAAATCTGTCAGCGAGTGCGGACGTATTCTTTATTTTCTCTGTGAGTTATCCCAATCGGTATATATTCGTGCTCCAAACTAGAAAAGCGAAAAACTCTCTCTTTCGACAATTCGTCTAACAAACCGCGTTACTGCTGAACGCTACTGCACAATCATTAACGCATGGCCCCTGGGCCGGACTTTACGGGGCGGAATCGGTTCTCTTTGTTGGCCGATTCACCCAAAGCGAAAAAGAAAAGAAAAGAACGTGAAAAAATTAGATCTACCACAAACATTCAAAGAAAACCCTAAATTTGTTGTTTTGGCTGCAGTTGACAGTGAAAAAAACTTAGCCCAATACTCGTGCTTTTTAGTGCATAAAGCAATCCTCGCTATAAGCAAGGAGATCACATCAATCTCAGCGCTACGCGATGGCACCATTTTGCTACTGGTAAAAAACAATACAATCGCTCAACGTTTCTTAAAAACAACAACGTTACCCGGAGTATGTAAAATTACTTGTAAACTTCACAACACCCTCAATCACGTGAAAGGTACTGTTTATGCACCCTGCCTCAACAATGTGGACGAAGAAGAAATCGTGTCTGAATTAAGTTCACAAGGTGTAGTAGGAGCATATAAATTTCAAAAAATTTACGATGGCAAACCTTACCCCTGTGGCGTGGTATTGCTAACATTCGACCGATACAACTTGCCCTCTAAAATCGACATATGTTGGCACAATGTAAAAGTTAGAGAATACATCCCGAATCCCATGCGATGCAAATCGTGCCAAATCCTCGGGCATACTGCTAAACATTGCAAAAACTCACCCAGTTGTGTTATATGTAATCTCCCACCACACTCACCAGAAAAATGTACACGTGTCAGTTGTGCTAATTGCCAAGAGCAACACCCAGCTTCGTCAAAAGAATGTAAAAAATTCCAACAGGAGAAGGAAATATTAAAAATAAAAACAACCACAAAATGTACGATGCGAGAAGCCAGACGTCTCGCAACCAACTCAGTCCACAGCAACTCAGCTACTCCAACTTACTCGTCTATCACCGCACAACAAACAAATACACAATCCACACTCGCACCCTCCGAACAAACAACAAATAATCAATTGTCTCCAGAAATCCAACAAAATAACCAGACACCTTCCAACAACCATGCTCTTCATTCCATCGATTCTACAAATACACAATCAATCAGCAACAATACAAATTATACGGCTCTCCAAGGGAAAACACAGACAAAAAATAATTACAACAATAACGAAACTACACCTTTTTCACTCAACAATCAAACAAATTATCTCAATTTTCCATCGCCATCCGGATTCACTCACGCAAGTACAAGAGTAAATAAGCAAACAGAGGTACAGAACTATAGCTGCTCAACTGAACAAAATGCTCTCCCAACGACATCAACATCATATAATTACTCCAACAACATCAATACCAACTTGTCAGAAGTAACGGACACCTATGCACCTTTAACAACTCTACCAGCTGAACTCCAACATTTACCTCAATTCTTGAGTCAATTAAGCTCAAGTCAATACGACGAATTCGAAGAACAACACAGCAGCTCACTTAAATAAAACCAAACTCAAAATCTTCCCGAGAAACACTTCTAAACGCCTCATATCTCAATTAAAAAGTAAAAACAAACTAATTTCAAAATCAAATGTCAAACAGCCTGGCAAAACAACAACAAACCACGAAAGCGAAGAAGCTATGGAAGATTTTTAAGTTTTCTGGATTTATGCCCTTTTCTTATGACTTTTATTTATCATCAATGTATTTACACTCATTTCTATTACCAATTAACTTATTCAAAACAACTATAAATTTTAATTTAACCATACTTAGATTTACATTTACGTATACAGCAACAATATATCTAAAGTTCTGATCGTTTATCTCCAAGCTAAAAATATGAAACTTAAAATACTACAATGGAATATTAGAGGCTATCTTAACAATTATAATGAGCTGTTGTTGCTAATAAAGAAACATAATACAAAAGTGATAGCACTAAAGGAAACGCATATTCAACCAAACTCACCAATTCCTATTCCAATTAACTTTAACATTTATACTCTTAACTCCTCCAATGCTTTTGGAGGGGTTGCCATTCTTATTCACAATTCCATCCAGCACGAGCAAATAACCTTAAATAACGGTTTCGAAGCTATCGGAGTCAAAATATACTCACAAAAACAGTTCAATGTGATATCTGCTTACATATCACCCAACTTAAACTTCAACACAACAAATTTGCAAAGTGTTCTCGGTACTTTCACATCCTCTAGCCTGATTATGGGCGACTTCAACAGCAGGCATCCCAATTGGGGATCCGTCTATACCAATCGCAGAGGCAGAACCCTAGCCAACTTCATTTCTCAATCTAATTTCATTATCCTTAACGACAACTCCCCAACTCATTTTAGCACACACAATACTCTTACTCACATCGACATCTCAATTTGTTCCCCCACAATTGCTGTCAGCTGCAACTGGTCTATACAGGACGACTTATGTGGAAGCGACCACTTCCCTATACTCGTCTCACTTTTTGAATCTCAGCAGCCTAGCTCTCAAGTCCAAAAACCCCGATTTATTACTAAAACAGCCAATTGGGTATCATTCAGTCAACACTCAGAAAAACACAACTGCAACCGCCTGGTAGCCGATAATATAAATAAAGAGGCCGCTAATATCAATAAAATTATTCTTCAAGCCGCACATGCTTCCATCCCCCAATCTAACCCAAATAAGTACACCCACAATGTCCCATGGTGGAACTCAAAGCTACAGGAGCTTCGTATTCAAAAAAATAAGTGCTGGAATTCCCTCAAACGAAACATTAACCAAGGCATTGTGATGAGGTACAAACGAGCTAATGCGATTTTTAAAAGGGAAATTAAACAATCCTAAAGAAAATCATTGGAAGAATTTACCTCTCAAATCAACCCCAGCACTCCAACGGTAAAAATTTGGGCCAATATAAAACGACTTAGTGGTTATAAAACAAAATACGGAATTCACTGCCTGAAGAGTCCCAACGCACCCTTTTTCAACATTACAGATCGTAAACAAATAGCAGATGAATTTGGCTTGCATTGGTCTAATTCATCTAGTGATAATAAATTCCCTCTTTTATTTCAAGATAAAAAGAATATATCTCTCAACATTACGTTTCCACAAACCTCCGACGCCAAAGCATTAGAAATTGAAAGAGAAATAAATTTACTCGAACTTAAATCCGCTCTGCAAAACCTCAAAGGTAAAACACCTGGTCATGACCGAATAACGTACTCTATGATCTCCAATCTTCCTCTGTCAGTAACAAACAGATTGCTTAATTTCTACAATAGCATTTTTTAATCACATATCCCCCAATCATACAAACTTGCTATAATAACCCCTATATTAAAATCTAAATCAAACAAAATTGAAATCGATTCATACCGACCAATTTCCTTAAATCCATGCTTATCTAAACTATTGGATAAAATTATATCAAACAGGTTATGGTGGTTTGTCCGAAGCAACAAACTTATCCATAACAATCAGGTTGGATTCAAGCGGGGAAAGTCAGTAACAGATGCTCTATTATATGTAGACCATCATGTTGCAGAATCTTTATCCGTAAGAAAACATCTGTCAATAATATCACTCGACTTCGCAAAAGCATTTGATAAAATTGGAATCCACGCTATAATAGATCAACTGCTCGAGTGGAAACTCGGGCCGCGAATTTGCAACTATATAAGAAACTTTATGACCCATAGGAAAATTAAAGTCAGATTAGACAATGTCCTCTCCGAAACTTACCCACTTCAAAACGGAATACCGCAAGGCTCACCCCTTTCAGTAATTCTATTCCTAATAGCATACAATAAACTTTGTGCCACAATTTCTTTTTATAAAGAAGTCTCGTTCTGCGCTTACGCAGATGATTTCAATCTTTTAGTTAAACAAAAAAAGGATAAAAATGTTAGTATTAATCTAAACAATTTATTTGGAGACATTAACTCCTGGTGCAACTACTCTGGTGCTTCACTCTCGGTACAAAAATGCAAACACTTACATATATGCCGTAAAAAACAGTGCTCGCCCTCTGTCCACTGCAACAACATCAAAATAAATAAGGTAGATACTCTAAGAATACTAGGAGTCACTTTTAACAACCACTATAATTGGAATTCACACATAGCACGTCTTCAACAAAACCTTTCACAGCGCCTTAATATCATCAAGTGCCTCTCTAGCTTCAAATTCAATTGCAACTCAGTAACACTTATACAAGTAACGAAAGCGCTCTTGATATCAAGAATTGATTTCGGCCTCTTTCTATATGGTTTCGCACCTAAATCTGCTCTAAATAAGTTAAGAACTATTCTGAATGCGGCTATAAGAACCGCGCTAGAAGCATTTAGAACGTCCCCGATTAATAATATGCTTTTTGAAGCTAACATTCCCTCAATAGAAGCGAAAAGGGACTATATCACAAATAAATTAAATAAAGTGCTTATGAACAGCTATGATGCCCCTCTCTTCAAAATTGCTCAAACCTACAAAAAAAATAGGCCATCTAAGTTAGTAGAGCAGTCCTCAACAGCAAAAAACTTAACCTTCCATATCTACCACTAAAACCTATTCTAACCCACATCCCCCCTGGCGTTTACAGAAAGCAATAGTCAACACTGAGCTCCGAAAGTATAAAAAATTCGAAACACCAGCTATAATATATCAACAAGCTTTTGCACACATACAAAATGAACTCAAGGATTACACCTTCATATACACAGACGGCTCCCAAAGCAATAATATGATCGGATTTGGCGTAACTACCGAAAATGAAAACTTAGTAGTATCCAACCTAGCTGCATACAGTACAGTCTACTCTGCTGAATTAATTGCTATCATGTCGGCTGTTAATATAATTAGAAATAAAAAAGGTAAATTTGCAATTTGCTCCGATTCACTTTCATCTCTCGATGCCATATCCAATATCGAAAACAATGATTTCTATCCCAGTTCTATCCGTAGTATTTTACAAACAAAATACCCAAATATTTTACTGATATGGTCCCCGGGCCATGCCCTTATAAAGGGTAACGAATTTGCTGATAGCACAGCTAAATACGCCACCATAGCTCCTGTATTAACAACTACTAATCTAAATGTTAATGATATAGATGAATTTCTTAAGAAAAAATTCATAAAACAATATAAGTCTGAGACTTGGCAAAAATGCTCAACTTGGTACAAAGCGCAAAATGTTAAAAAGCTTGATTTAAGCAACCTCCTAAAACACGCTAACCTTTCACTTTCTAGAATGGACCTTGTTAAACTCACGCGAGTACGGTTGGGCCATTCAAAATTAACCCATAAACACCTTATCGACAGCAACACCCCCAGAATATGTCAGTTTTGTAACTCCACCCCGATCTCCATTAATCACGTTATGTCCGAATGTTATCCCTTCAACTCACTAAGAAAAAATATATTCCATAACACCGATCCCATTCAATGCATTTCCAACCCCACAATCGATAATATTAAAAAAATTATAGCCTTCTTAAAAATATCAAAATTATATTACGAAATTTAAACAAGCATGTCGAAAAATTATATTTTATCTCCTAATTTATAATGAAATTCTAAACGACGCATAAGCACTTAGTATTAAGCATTAATTAAGCACTAATTCTATATCATAAGAAGAAGCTGAAGGCCTTAGCAGCCATAGCTCTCCTAACGAGGCTTATAATTTTAATTATAAGTTTCAGTTTGTAATAATAATAATAATAACTCAACATTAAGGCCAGAAAGAAGCAGTGGCATCTAATGCACAGAGAGGAGTAGATTCGAGGGTTTATGTTAGGTTAGGTTGATCTGGCTGGCTGAAAGTCATCTCATAGATCTATTGGTCTTTAGTGTTACCAGATGGAGCTAGACCTTTACGTTTCCTTGTAGTAGACATCTTGTAATACGTCGGCCTCTTTTGCGAATCTAAGTAAACCCTGAAGCTCTAACTTCTCATATTGCAAAGCTCCTAAACATTTTATTTCGAGGGATGTGCGCGTCTCGTGGATGTGCGCATCTCCTGATGCCTCAAATAAAGAAAAATTTATTTAGAAAAAAAATATGGTTGATGTTGCTGTATCTGATAAAGGAAATAATCCTACTTCAAGCCAAGCGGACTGCCAACCAATGGAACGATCTATCAAAATTTTTGTTTCGAGAAATCCCTCCATTTAAACGTAAATGTAGTGACGATGGTTATGTATTTTTCCACGCAAAGCCTCTTCGCATTATATAAGAACTACATTGGATTTCTTGCTTACCAAAAAAATAGCGAAGTGCTCACAAAGCAACAATTCATGAAATTCATTGATTCAAAATTATTACTTTATATGTAATTTAAGTCAAAAGTATGGGTTTAATAGATTTTAAGAGTAAATGTAATACGTGTTGAAATTTTCAATTAGTAATAATGGTAATTCTGTGCTTCTCTAATTGAAGTTCTGGATACAAGCAATCAAGAAAAGTGGCATACTTTGGTGTTGGACAAAGTTGCCCTAGTTACCGGGAATGTCCTTCTTATTACTAAGTAGTCGTTTTTATTATTTTTGATTAATTTTGTTATAATACGTGATGCCCAAAACTTAACCTCTTTCGAAATATGCGATTACAAAAACTATTATACATTTTTTTTTGTACGCCCTCTTTTTTATGCCCTCTATGTTAGTTCAAGGCTCCTATTTCGTTTTCATTTTTGGTTAATAAATATAGTGAATACAACTTGCAGAAAACCCTGATAGTTATATTGGCGGCTTGATAAAATTTTGAAATACCATTTTTCGCAAAGTATTTCCAACTTCCTATCATAACAAAACAAATTTTGGTTTGACAACTTTTCTGCAAATTATTTTAATAACTAATACGCATTTTTAGCTAACCGAAAACTATAACATTTTCAAACAATCAAAAAAGGTCGGGTCAAAATATTTGTCGGGAACTCTTCTGGTTGGCCCAAAAAGACTTGCGTTAAATCGATGTTATTGTCCGGTTTGGGTTACATCTGTATTTAGGAAAAATATATGTAAGATTATTCTACTATAAGTAACGATATTTATTTTCGATATTATAATAATTGTAACAAAGAACCTTAGCAAATCGTTGATAAGAAAAGTAATAAGTTTTCAAAGAGAAGTAATTATAATTTTATGTACAAGCGAGTGTCTTCAAAGGTTGATGCCAATTTACCGACTGACTCTTAGACTACGTCATACTTCGCTTCAGACCTCTGTTCGTTGTTGTTGTTGTTTTAACAGCATTGGTATCCCTGTCAGTGTAGGTATATCACCGGTCATCTTCGTCTAGCTCATCTAGGGGTAGGCCCAGGAAACATGCTGTTTCGACAGGTTGGGTCTAGAGGGAGAGGAGTGTTAGATGAGTCGGGTTTAGGGGGCATGTGAAGAGGTGGTTAGTATCGTGCGAGGTACCTTCACATGCCGGACATGTGTTTGGAATGTCGGGGTCGATTCTGGATATGTAGGCATGGCAGCCGGTTCTACGTTACCGGAATGACTCGGGTTTTTCCCGACCAAGGGCTGCCGCCCCAGTATACTAGCCCTGTCTAGTGAACTGTATATCACCTCTGTTCGTTCTTATACTCCTGTGTTCGTCAGTTCGCTGCGTTGCATTTCGTTACATCAAAGTGTCAAAAGGTGAATCCACTTCTTGTTGTCTTACGTCCGTCTGTCACTCCTACATATATTTTTTAATTAATTTGTTTGAGGATACATCACTAACCCATGGGTGGAGTAAATTTATAAAGAGTGTTTTTCTTTTTCCCATAGCAATGCCCGTAAATACGAAATTAAGAATTATATTTCGATCTCGATAAAAGTGAACAGTTGAGCCCAAGAGAAAGTGTAATTAATTTGCTACCAAGGATGTATGAAAAGAGATTTGAGCGGCCATTGATATTAAAATTTGGGTTTGCTATTAATGTATTGCAGTTCAGTGAAGGTGTGCGCTCCAAAACAAGAAAAATCCGAATGTGTAGTCAAACAGAAACATAATTTAAAATTCCTATTGTGTTCGTAGGTTTGACCGCAAAAGTAATACAAATTTATTTAATTATAGGGATTTGAATTCTTGTTATTTTTATATGCATGAATATTTACATTAAAGCAAAAATGCGATTTTTTTACTTCAGAGGCGCAGCTTTGCGTATACTTAGGCTCAGAGCAGAAGTATTTAGGGACATTTTTAAAGAAAGATTTTCTTAGCTCCAGTTGTGTTTATGCCGATATCTTCACGGGTGGAACCTCGAATAGCAACTGGCATAAAACAAGGATACTTAAAAAATGTAAAACTAAAAACTAATCGTAAAAATTTTTAGTGATTTGAAAATTTTAGCCACTCTAATTTTTTTTGTTATCTTTTCATAAGCCTAATAATCCTGAAATTACTGCTAAGACTATAAAAATTGCTCTCCGTAATTCTCATCGGGCACAACTTTGTATGGAGCTAAGAAATTATTCAACGCCACTAAAGAGCAGAATTTATTGCAGCAATTAATATTTGACGAATGGAAAATTGGAGCTGCGCTAAATAGCAAACGGGAAATCACAAAAATAAGCTAAGTGTGAATAAAAAGAGTCTGCCACAAAATTACCACCATTTTTTCTACACTTTTTTTGTTTTAGTTTTTTCACGGTTTTTTGTTGTTGCTATTGCCACAGCGCTGTTCTTGCGGGCAATGCGCACGCGCGCACGTCCACTGTTCGCTTTAAAAATAGCTACCGAAGCGGTTGTTGTTGCTTTTGTCGCTGTAACGGTGTGTCAAACATTGGCAATTATTATAATTGCTTAATTAATGTTTACAACAATAGCAGCAACAAAAGTTACACTAACATCAACAAAGGCGGCGACTACCAAAGCAGCGTCGCAATATTAACGCCGGTGGCTATTAAAACAAAAAATCTACAGCACTCGACTTTTTGCAACAAAGCAAACATGGTGGCGCGGCAATAAAACAATCGCGGAAAAATCACAAAAGCAAGTGCGCATAATTTGCCACATTTTATTGTGTGCATCATTATGGCTTATTGAACACTGTGCACGGTGCCTGCCGCTCGATGCAGTGGCTGGTACGCGTTCGGTTTTATAATCGCAAAAAACGCTTGAGCTAAAAGCAAAAAGAGCAAGAAATATTAGAAGTTAAACTAGCATAAAAAAGCGCTGTTATTACTTCAAATATTTTTTAGAATTTTTGCTAATTTTTTACAATGGCTTTAACGGCTTTTTTTCCTTTTCTAGCTTTTTTTATGGCTCTATTTTCAAAGCTAAATTACGTAAGTTTATTCGCCAGCCTCTGAAACAAAGGCGCTTTAATTAGTTTTAAGTCCGCAGCCACTTTAAGCATTATCTTAATCGTTATTTAATGCTCTTTGTTTACGTTAATGGCAACAAAAAAAAAAAACACGAAATAATAAGAATGAAAAAAATTAATTCCAGACTGACTCGTTGCCTTTGACTGGTTCCTTTGCCTTATTCTAAATTCTACAACATTGTTGCGACGCAGTTTTAGCGCCATTTATAGGTGAGATATCATGTGGGGTGAGTGGCGTGGTAATCTGACTGGAGAAGCTAAGTAGGTGTAGAAGTAAAGCAACTTGCTTGCAACTCCACATTTATTACTACTTTACCGGAAATACTTTAGCTGCAGCCTAAAGAGATCTTTGCTCAAAAACCTATTACAAATTAACACTTTGAGGATGGACTACTCCCGCCTTGGAATATTTGAAAAACTAAGCCCTTTAGAGGGTGTCATGTTCATTTTTGGGTAAAGAAAATAATCGCAAAAGATATGGCGTTACGTTTCTTTAGACAACCAACATAGTTTCAGTCAAAACTGGAAGATGGGTGTGCAGGAACACTAACATTCGCATCAAATGTTGTCAATGAAGGCGTAAATTTTTGCAATCGGAATTAGGTCAACTGAATTTTTCATGTAATCATATCAGTTGGAAAGTCTTGAAGCTCACTGAAATGTAAAATAAAGGTATGCGAAATTGAAAGTGGGACTATTATAAAGCGTAGAATAACTGAAGTTGGGTTGGTGATATTAGAAAAGAATCCATACAATATTTGTCCATTTGACTTGGTTTCCACTCTGAACAATGATTGATTAGATGAGCGTAGGAATACTTTTGAGGAGCTGAACACTTTGACGTCCGACGACAACAGCGCAGTGAAATTTACATCCCGTTTATTATTTGTGATGCCCCCAAAGTCGTGCTATTGAAACGGCAGATATTTTTATGAGGAGCTTTTTCATGACAGAAATACTCTCGGAGGTTTGCCATTGCCTGCCGAGGGGTGACCGCTATTAGAAAAATATTTTTCTTAATTTTGGTGTTTCACCGAGATTCGAACCTACGTTCTCTCTGCGAATTCCGAATGCTAGTCACGCACCAACCCATTCGGCTACGGCGGCCGCCGTACATTTTATTATAATCCATCAAAAATAAAAAAAGATGGTATCCGTATCCGAATGCTAAGCGATTCTGCTAGTGGACGTATTTCGAGTTTTAAACTTTATCCTGGCGTTAGACAAGCTTAAACAACAGTTTAATGAGTTATTGCGACGTTCGTTTGGAAAATAGCATCATATCTACATAGACAATCTATATAATAGTGTTGAACTTGCAAAATATATACCTTTGAAAAAAATCCGAGTGTGTGGAACAATAAGGTTTGACCAAGGACTAGCTTCTTTTAAAAATGCAAAATTGAAACGATCGCAGTTTTTGTTTAAGCGACAAGTAAAAATAATTTTGCAGTACTGGAAAACCATGAAAAACAGAGTTGATACTAGAAAGATTTGTAGCAACTCTGTTCGGCCAATTGAAAATCTTCGATGTATTCTTGATTAAAATCAGCGTATGAAAGGAGCTGATCGAGCTGATCAATATCTTAGCTATTATCGCATATACAAGAGGACAATAAAGAGGTCTAAAAAAATTACAGTATATGTTTTTAAGTCCAGTTTATGCCAACTTTGGTATTTCGTGACTTCCTTTTGCATACATCAAGATATTGGATGCAAAGCATACACACCGAATAAAATATTGAAAATTCTAAAACAGCGACTCATCGTCATCACGATCCACCTCAGAGACTTTCTGGAGATCTAGAACACCACAAATTGATTCCAATTTCTCCAACTAGTAAAGGTTAAATAAGAAGATGTATGCTAATCACGACAAATAAGGAAAACCACAAATTTGATGTGTAAAAGTTGCAAGACTGCATTATATTTGGGGAACAGTTTTGCTACCCACCATCTAAAAAAAATAGTAAATAAATGCAGAATTTTGTTAAAGTGGAGATATTTTATTTTCAAAAGAATTATTATAATCAAACTACAATTTTTTTTTCGTTGTTCACTCCTCTTGGGAGCATCGACAAGATTTATCTTGCGATGATTTCGTTA
>JAYXIM010018228.1:0-34176 GCA_037575425.1 Anastrepha fraterculus | reverse complement strand
CTATATATATTTATCCGGCAGGAGTATAACCCCCAGAGATCTAGTTTTCGAATTAGCTGTTTTAAGAAATGTTTGAGGGAAGGTATCAGTTTCGTGTAAAGTGTGAGACCTGAAAATATAAAAAAGATTAATATATTTTAGCGAAACTTGGTACACATATTTCTCTTGGATCAAGGTAGTTTGATATAATATTAAGTTTCAAAAACCAAAAAAAATAATTTGGCATCTTTGTATAATTAACACAAAAGTACTCACGTTCGGTGAAAGTGAAATATGATGTATTATATGATGAGAGCAGAATTTCGGAAAGTGGGCGGTGCCACACCCATTTTTGGGCAAATGCCGATATCTCGAAAACGACATAATAAATTTCGCCGAAACTTGGTACACGTTTTGCCCCTCCATGTTGAATGTACATATAATTTTTTTAAATTTGATTAATCTGTGTGGATTATAAATAAATGAAAAACAAGTTTTAAAGTTGAGTGTAATGAAATATGTACGATTAAGCCTTTGAGCCACTGTATATCTCTATGAAAAGTTTTATACTCGAAAACAGAGATCACCCATTTTATATTTTTTACAAGTTTGCGGAAGTTATCTATGGTCATACTAACTTCACGTTTGTAAATAGAAAATGTATGTATTTATCTGAATGTATAAATATTTATATTGTACACAAGTTTTTCCGCTAGCATTTCACGCTCTTCTCTGTACTATAGTTCAAAGTCCTTGCGAACTAAAAAACCGCAAGTTGCCACTTGCCAAAGCAAAGACATCTAAACATGGAAATAAATAAAAGCAAAACAATAACACTAACGAAAATAAGAAACAAGGCACTGATAACAAAGTTCAATCTTAGACGATGGCGCCAGTAAAAGAGCGCTGTTTTTTGCTCATCGAAATTTGCTCAAGAGCATTAAAAATTAACATTTATGTTTACACAAATCTCTGCAATATTTTTACAAATGAAGTAATATTGAATACTAAATGCGGAAATCGTGAATTAAAAAAATTACATAAAATAAATTTAAAAAATTGGCGCCCTTTTTATTGATCGTTTGACTGGAATTTAGGAAAAAAGGAATTTCAAAGTCGAAAGTGATTTTAGATAATCAAAATTTAAAGAATATGAATTGTAAATGAAATATTATTTTTATTCCATTTAATCTTCTTCAATTTCAATAAAAATTATTTAATTATCTAAATGACGCATTAGCTAGAACTATGATTTCCAACAAAAAAAAATACATAAATGGGACTCAAATTCCGTACTGAAATGTAGCAAAGTACTTAGGTATGATATTGAAAGCTAAGTACGAATGGATCGAATATGTAAGAAGAAAAAAATGAGATATTTATCCGAAACGAGATATATTTGACCTAAATCCTATGGGGGTTTCGTCGCTCAGATATGAGGTTGTTCAAGCAATATTCAACTAATTCAAAAGTTTCAGAATAAAGGGACAAAATGTGCCGTTGCTGCTCATTGGTATATCCACAGCTCTGATCTCATACGTGACCTCGCTCTTGATTCAGTTCCAGACACAATAAAGAAGACATCCAAAACTCATAAAGAAATATTGTATAAACAAATAAACAAAGAGGTCTCTATCCAAGCTGACATAAATAAAGAACGTTTTAGCGCAAAAAGTCACAAGACCTGGTCAATTAAAAAAGAACTGGTTTACTTACTTCCATAATATTTAAGTAGAGTATCCCAATACTAATTTGTTTTATACAAACTCACTACAAATTGCTCGACAGTTGTAAATATTTTGTAACTATTTGCAGTCAAAGCTTAATAACGTCCCCTTTCTGTGTTAACCTCGTAACTTCGTTTTTTTCGAAATTGAGATTTTTAGCAAACAACACTCTTTAGCACTCCTGTTACGTAAAACAAAACATACAGTGTTTATAATGATTATACAATTTTTTTCAGAGCGTTTCGATTTTTCTCGTATCCACATGTTCGAATTCAAAAACCTCGTATCTACTATAAGTATCGTATCAAATAAGTTATAACTTTTCATAGAAGTTAAGTAACTCTAAACATTTTTATCGATTTACTGAAACCTAGTATCTGATTTAAGATTTTGTAGATACTAGGTTAACACAGAAAGGGGACGATAAGAAAAAAATGTTTTTAATTAATTTTTGGCGACCCTACGTAAAATTTTCTGCTTTAAATTTTCGTGGAACATCTTAACTCTCTAATTCCCTTTTCAACGACCTGCAGGTGAAAAAGCCCATTTAAGTAGGTGTTAGAGGGTTAAAATCTACCCCAACAAATTTATGTTTAAATTCCATTGCACAAGTCTGAGGGCAGAAATTTTATTTGAAGTCGTTTTTCACATATATATATATATATAATTGGCACGTACACCCTTTTTGGGTGTTTGACCGAGCTCCTCCTCCTATTTGTGGCGTGCGTCTTGATGTTTTTCCACAAATGGAGGTATCTACAGTTTCAAGCCGACTCCGAACGGCAGATATTTTTATGAGAAGCTTTTTCATGGCAGAAATACAATCGGAGGTTTGCCATTGTCTGCCGAGGGGCGACCGCTATTAGAAAAATATTTTTTCTTATTTTTGGTGTTTCACCGAGATTCGAACCTACGTTCTTTCTGTGAATTCCGAATGGTAGTCACGCACCAACCCATTCGGCTACCGTGACCGATAAATGATGTTTTGATAAATTAATTGCACTCTCAGAAAAATTGTTAAAACTTGAAACTCCCGTCTGCAAAGGGGTCGCACTCCTGGACTAGTACTGTATTCGGCAGACTTGGTGTAGATGACATTATCTTAATTAATTATTAGCTTTTATTAATGTCAAGCAACATTTTGAAATTGTTGGACTGTATAATTTTATATCAACTCTGTAATGATTTTATATTTTTTTAATTAATATATTTTAATTAATTACATTATTTAATTTTTATAAAAAATATAAAATTCTATAATTAAAAGTACATGAAACAGTAGTTGGTAACGCTTACAGCGCGATCTTCATTAAATTAGTTTTTCGAAGCTACATTTTTTGATAAAATTTATTTCGTTTCTTATTTTACGCAAATGTTGGCTATTATGAAGTTAGTGAATGATCAATTGATGCTGGATGGCTGCAAAATGGGCAAGCTGATAGCAAGAGTTCGGGTGTACTTATATACGCATGCATACTTTGATATTTAATACCATGAAGAAAAACTTCTGATCTAATCAAACAAATTTGTGTATTTTTTATGCAAGCTGTAATCGAGTTCCATTCCATTTAAAAGGAAGAAAACGAAGGGTAGTCTACTTTTAGGCTACTACATTACTTTCCTAAATTCTATGGGGTTTAGTGAAAAGTTGAGATGTGGCTGAGTTTGGTGACTATTTTGCTATGACGATTTCAATCGAATCTGCTGTTTGCATTCAGCCACTTATTTGCAGAAAGCCAACTGTCCATAGAAAGGTAGGTGATTGAGCAGCACGTGCAAATAGCTGAAGAGCTAACTTTAGTTTCCGCACAAGATCATGAGATTTAATATCGCTAGACTTTTCTTTGTAGAGTTTTCTGAAATCGCAATAAGTTGTAATCGACTGATGTGCAAAATCAGCATAACTTCAGACAAACATTAGACCGTTCGGTTACAAAAAGCCAATTGTTTGTCAAAATCTTCTTGTCCCTGTTTGTACAACTTTTGCATTCTAGGTAATTTTCTTTGGCAAAAGTTGGCCGAAAAATTTTTATTCGTTTAACTGTTCCTTCAATTATTGCTTACGCTGATATAAAAGAAATACGCATGCATTAAATGCTAGCGAATATCAGCTGTGTTGTCGTGGAACATTCTCTGTCGAATGCAGTACTTCTCACTTCTATATACAACCTTCGTCTTTGTTTTAATGCAAAAATTGTATTTAATGCAAAATTGGGATGTGGTAAAATTTTACATGAAACATGGAAATGCTGCTACTGAAACTCAACCTGAAGTTCAAACTAATAGTCAGCATTACTACCCCGATGTTTTTGCTACACTGGCAAATCTTGTGGCGATCTTTTCAAAAGGTGAAATACGCATTAAAAGCGAAGTGATTTTAGGCTGTAGCGGCCGTGAAAAAGAAAGTGGCAAGCTATTAGGAAGATTTTCATGGAGCGTTGTAGGGACAGATATGAATAGAAGAGGAGTGCAAACTGAAGGTGGCACAAAAATAATATTTATAAAATAAAATTAAAATTTTTTGCATCGTCAATGGCGTTATGTACTAACAACAATTCATAAATAACTTACAAAATGAAATATTGATTATCGTTCCTCACATTTGTTTTTCGACTGCGACATCGTATGGCGGTCACTTTAGTACGGTGGCAAATTAGCATCGGATCGTAAACCCATTTCCCAATTTTATAGGTAACCAGTCCCAGCAGGCGCTCTATTCTTGACTCATCAATTTACTCGCTTTAAAATCCGTTGACAGTACCAGCGAAATATGGATCCTGATAGATCGTCCCGTTGTGGTATTCCCCTATGAAAAGTAATTTTTTTATTGCTACGGCACATATGTACACATATGTAGATTTGTGTGTGCATACTTAAATACTTGTATTAAGATAGCTCCCAATGTACGAGGATATCAGCGCGGCTGTATAATGCGAGAGATGAACTTTGTTGCCCAACTGCTCTTTCTGTTCACCCAAACACGTTTGTGGTAGTAATGGGATTGTGAAAACACAGGCACACATACACACATACAGAAAATGAATTTTTGCGGTTTTATTTGCGTTAGACCATTGCTAGTTTTTTGCCTCGTATCATTGCCACATTTTCTATATATACACATACTTATTTATTATGTGTTTGGAATGCTGTCTTAGAGTTAGCTTTGAGTAGTGGTAAAAATGTTGTAACAATGTTGTTTGTGGTCACAATGGCGTTCGAGTGGTAGAGAGATAGAATAGAATATGAATATATGCAACCATTTGGATGGATATTTTTATGTATTTATATGCGAGAAAGCATTTTCTTTTTCTTGTGTGGCGAGCAGACACTATCAAAGCGAGTGATAAAGTAACTTTTGGTATAAGGGTCAAAGTCATATACACTGTTCATGGGCAACATTTCAACAAAAAAAAAATAAATAAAATAATACATAAATAGAAACATGGGAAAACTTTGAAGAGATGCTAGAGAAGTCATCGTGTGATACCAAAACATAGATGATAGAAATTGATATTAAGAAAATACATATATTTATTTTATCTCTATTACTTACTAGCAGATTGTAGTGAAGCGAGGTTTCCCTACAGATTTGTTGTCTATAGCAGTTGTTTACTTAGCACTGTCATAAGTTCTGCTACAAGATTTTCAAAGCAGTGGGCTTTAGAATTTTCAGGTTATTAAATTTTTTGTTCTTGTAAACAATTTTTATCCCAAAACTGTTTCATTTTTCTTAGGCGTAAAATTTCGCTTGATTGACACTGTCAAAGCAGTGACAAAGAAAACCGCGTCGCTGTTATTGCATTGCAAAAGTGCGGAAATAGTGCCAGTCAAATATTCAAATAAGGTTGAAAAGATACAAAGCACGGAAGAAGAACAATAGCACGCCAGCATAGGCCATGAAAATACTATTTTTACATTGGAAGAAGTGTTTAGTAAACAAAATGACAAATTCTGTACAAGAGCATAGCAAAAAGTCCTATATCAAGAGTCCAGACCCTAAATTCAAAGAATTTAGTCACATTGCCTGATGAAAGATAGGAATGTAAGAAAGTATCACATTGATCAAATAGTGTTTTGTGGCACAAAGGTACAAAACAATGCCGGCATCACTTGAGTCGGCTTGTTGGCATTTTTTTATTCCTTTATTATTCCTCTTGGGAATATAGGGCTTCAACAAAACTTTTAGATCTTACTATGTTAACCGCTGTTCTCTTTATGACATTCCATGTTTGGTTAACTGTTTCTAGTTCACGAAGATTAAGACGCCTCCAAGTATTTCGTGGACGCCCGGGTCGTTTGTGTCCCTGTGGGTTCCATTACAATGCTGTTCTTCTAATGCTTTCTCTGTCCTTTCTGAAAGTGTGCCCGATGCATCGCCATTTACGACTACCCTTATCACTTTTTGGATTGGATCTTACTTGGGGATCTACAAGTCCGTATTTCGGATAGTGTTCGGCCAAAGAACTTTACACATTATCCGAAGGCATTTATTTGTTAAGCATTGTACCTTATGTGTAATGCCTGCCACATTTCACTGCCATATAAAAGTGTAGATTTTACGCATGAACTGAATACTCTTGTTTTAGTTTTCTGCGAGATTTATCTATTTTTCCAAATTGGCTGTAACCATCCAAAGTCTGACCATTAGTTGAAATTATGCTACCGAGATAACGGAAACTTTTAACATACTGTACCGCTTCTCCCTCGATTACAATCATCAGACAATTGTTGGGATTTGTATTGTTGATTCGCATTGCTACCCTTTTCTTGTTATTTATTTCCAGACCAACGTTTCGTGCAACGGCGACTAGAAAATCTATTGTGGCCTGCATGTCGGAAAGCCTGTGTGAAAGCAGGCAAATATCGTCAGCATAGTCGAGGCATCCAAGTGATGCCTTGGCTCCTTTTTTCAACATACAGCATCACTTCGTCAATTGTGACCGCAAAGAGGAGTGGGGACAGTGGGCAGCCCTGGCATGCCCAGGCATTTAGATCTGGATTTCCATGCATCAATAAGCTCGCTAAGAAAACTTTTTGCGGCAAAAATGCATTTTAGCCTATCAGCAGCACAGTGCCAATCACGGAATTTGAAGGCATAAAAAGGTTTAAGTTTTTCATGAGTAGTTCATGAGAATTTCATATATTTTTGAGACCAACTGAATGAAAAGTTTTATACTTCCCAACATTAAATTTCAAGAAATGACCGTAAAAAATACTAGCACATCGACTTTAATCGCATTGAAAAAGTAGAATTCGCATATGGGCGGGCGGCGTTGATTGGGAGGGGCTGAAGGCAAAAATCCAGTTTTGCAAATCTTGTATCATCTGTTTTATTTGACGTTAACAAAATTATGAAAGAAAAAAAACAATTCACCAAATAAATTTATTTGGAGAATTTTACCACTTGTATGAAAAGCTACGACAAGACAAACAAAAATGTTTCACATATTCAAGAATATCAATTAATACGTTCGATTAAAATTTGCCAACAATTGAGTCATTTATTGAAAAATAATGAAAACATTTCAACAAAACGCCGATTATGGCTGCTGAATGATTGATAACTTTAAGGTAGATATCCAAATGGAAAATGTTTACTTATGTGCCCACTGTTTGTGGGGTAGTTGGCGGTTATGAAAAGTAGTCCTACCTCTATGCAACCCCTGGGGACCCATTTGGAAATGAAACAGAAACATATTCTCAGTATTTTTTTATCCAACAAAGTTTATTTTAATGAATTAAATTCTCATTAAAAATGTTTAAAGTTTTTATTTCACAATTGCAGTCAATTACAAAAACTTAAATACTTCACTACAGCAAGCGATTCGTATTCGAAAGCTATACCGCAAAGTTTCAAGATGACCCCTGGCGCCACGTCTTCGCTTCCACTCTGTCTGCCACCTAAGAGCCTCTTATTTGTGGTTTACGTCTTAATGCTGTTCCACAAATGGACGGACCTACAGTTTCAAGCCGATTCCGAACGGCAAATATTTTTTATCAGGAGCTTTTCATGGCAGAAATACACTCGGAGGTTTGAATTAGAAAACAACCTAATGGTAGTCATCCACCAACCCATTCGGTTACGGCGGCCGCCGTCTATATAAAATGATGACAAAAATATGAATTTTTCTATGTGCAAATACGTTTTGCAAGAGAGAACTTTTACTTCCTTCCTATTCTTCTGCACCTTTGTTATTTAAAATATGTATATAATATTCAATGTATTGTATGTATATAGAAAAACGAGTGCCATTGTTTCTCTATTTCGTCGTTAATATACTACTATTTCAAACATGTAAATATTATTTCTTGTTAGGTTTTTATTTGTTTTTTCCCAACTCTAGTAAAACCGTGAAATTGGGCCGATTATTCTCGCATAGGCACTTCTTTTCGTCTGGCTCTAAAGGGGTTAATATATGTGTATAGCACTGGGACTTATTGACAAGTTTTGGCAGTTTATTTGTTCCTTATGCAATTCTAATAATTGTTTCATACAAAACAAAAAGTTATTTCTCTTACTCCTTTACATTCGTACTAATAGAAAGATATACACAATTTTTCAATCGTAATGCTTGCCATATTTTTATCATTGAAAAAATTTGTGTCATTTGCTCTAAACGTAACATCAAAACTTTTGTTTAATGCAAAATGTTCTAAAAAAGGCCTTAAAAAATACAGCAAATACATTTACATATATTTTTTTGTGAAACGTGTAAACATTTCATTAGCTTTTTTTTGCATGCGTAATG
This sequence comes from Anastrepha fraterculus, assembly GCA_037575425.1. Classification (NCBI taxonomy): domain Eukaryota; kingdom Metazoa; phylum Arthropoda; class Insecta; order Diptera; family Tephritidae; genus Anastrepha; species Anastrepha fraterculus. The sequence continues at coordinate 25,721 of JAYXIM010018228.1, read as the reverse complement.
ATAAACATGCTAGAGCATACTTTGGGTTGCAATGGACGTAATATTTTAAAAAGTATGGACTGAGAAAGAAGAAACAGGTTTTCTGGGCTATCGACGTTTAGAAAATAAAATACTAAAAGGCTTGAGTCACACCTTATATAAGCGTGGCTTAGAGACATTTAACCACTTCCTAACTAATTTCAGTTAAACTCATTTGGACTATGTTTTATTTCCAAAAATAAAAATAAAGCAAACAGATTTACTGCCCTGCCCATTTTTTGGGTGGTATAAACTAAATTTATGAAAGATCTGAGAATCGTTTTACGCTAAAGTCTTCTTTCAATATCTTAGCATATCTGATTTGAAATCTATTCCTCGTTTTTCCGTGAAAGTCTCGACCACCTCTAGCATATGCATTTATTTTTTCGTAACAAGGCTCATGCTTTACTTCTTTAGTAAACACTAAATATGTATATAAAAAGTAAGTTACGAGCATGAGTTGAAGATTCATAAATTAAATTATTAAACTAACATTTTGCTAATAACATTATTTTATTTCCTTGCGGAAACTTATAATATGTACCTACATACACATATCAAATTCACGCATAGCTGCACATTCAAAATGGAATCAAACGCAGTTTTATTAAAATTCCAAATTGAATTAATTTGCTACATTTCCGTTGATGATATTTCAGTTGAGAGCATTTATAAGGTACGTGTACTTGGCATTCGTGAGTATTTCTGCAATTTCAAGTGGATGCTTATCTAGTTGCAAATTTAAAACTCAGTGTATGTAGCATTCAAAACGAATGGGCTTGAGTTGCTTCTAACTTGAATTTTTCGCTACAATGTTTTCTCATGTACGCTCACAGCTTCTCTGGCAATCTCTTGTATTAATTTCTCGCTCGTTCTTTGCCTCTCGCTGCACTGGTAGTGTTAAAGTGTGGATTAAAGCTTTTGCACCCTAAATTGTGAGTTGTTAGTCTTGAGCTTTTTACGCACAAAAATGCTTTCTTTGAATACTCGTATAATTTTTCCTAAGAGAGTTAACGTGCATAACTTTTATTCTTAAAAAACACAAACATACACTACTTAGTTCGCATATTCCATGAAGACGTGTTTGGAGATTCAGAAGATAAAAGTGGTAAATCTGTTTTACTCTATGTTTAGAAAGGGAGGACTTCTAGTAGATGATTTGCATGTTACTCATACGTCATGGCTTACTCTTTAAAAACCTGTGCTGTACTTAAAACAGCTTATTCGCGGTAAAAAGTGGAGGTTAATTTTAGATAAAAAACTTGGAGAATATAAATATTATGCGATATAAAGAGTTTGAAGAATATTTCAGAGAATGATTTCAAAAAATGCTGGTACAGTAATAATTCCAATTCGACAACAACTTAATTATTAATTTTTATTTAAGATAAGATAAGAAAAGCCTTGAAGTTTACTAGAGAGCTAGTTTTTCTTGAAAATCTTACTTTGAACTGATCAAGATTACGTCCTCTCTGGATAAACAAAAATCACACATTTTAAGTTAATCATCACGTTCGTCCAAACGCATAGCTAAGAAGCATTGGCGAGCATGAGCACCACCGAGGGAGGCGCCCCTTGGATTATTTGAGCGAAAGGGTCGGTAAGACTCTGCAAATATCACACATTATGTAGTGATCACCCATATGTAATAGTAAAGGAAATACAAATCCCGAAGCTACAATAGATATAGCCTTAAAATCTGCTCATAAAAAACTATTTGTAGGAGGAGGACCTCGGCCAAAAGGGCCGAAAAGGTTGTATATACACTCAAAAATGGTGTATACTTGTATATATAAACGTACATATATTAATATTTTATTATTTTATTGGCTGCTTTAAAAAAATATGCAAATATAAAAACATAATTCTGGCCACTTTAGCTTCCTTTCAATAATGCAAAAGCTTCACAGAGAGAGGAGCATCTTTTTAGTTATTTATCATACACATACATACATACATTCATACATATATACCGCATATGCGCATGCATACATATATATCCCTAAGAATTTTCTTAGCTCACTGACTACTAAAGCTTTTATCCTATTTACCTCATTCTGTTACGCTAACAGAAGACTAACAGTAGGTCACTGAGATGCTGTAGCTACTGTTATTGTAGATGAATGAATAACTTCTCACCAGTACAAATGAGCACATATAGGCAACACTGTTTAAAAGTCGTCACTGATGACGTCGAAACGGCAACGTGATTATATCGATGCTGACGTCGACTTGAACAACCCGGTTACTAGTGACTACCGTCCTGTGTCGTTCGGGCAATCATTGCTGGGGAAAAAACGAACTCAGAGTTTCGCTTTTGCAATAGTCCACGAGCATCAAACTCAGCGGAGCAAACAGTTACTTTATTTATCCCGTATAAAAGTAAAATGCGCTACGCGTAATGAGCTCAGTTGGTTGGCGAGCGTATAGGTGACAATAACTTCACATACGAACGATAGTGGCATCCGCGTATGCTGTGAATGAATAGAGGTGCTAACAGAAGCTGGTTGTTAAATAAAAGCCTGTGCCTAACTAACAGAACACGCTCTTTTCTGTGGTGGAGCAGTGTTAGCAAGCGACAGTAACTGTAGTGACTGCGTGCCACACACGCCTGTGCTGCACTCCCTTGTGCTGATGTTGTGTTATTTTCTTCGGTGTTTTGTTGTTTAGTAGGACGGTCACTATAAACGGCCAGCAGGATAACTGTAACAGGACGCTATTTCAGTTGCAGTCGCACTGTTGCCGAGAGTAAAACGAATTGTACGAAAGGCGGGTGACAAGAAAATGCAATTATAAATAGTACAAAAGGAATTGGTGGGGTAGTGAAGAAGCGTTGTGTTCTGTAGGTTGCAAAGGGAATGTTTAAAGTGAAACAAAAAATTTAAGTTAAGAAGTGGAATTAAATGTTCAAAAGTTTCAATTCTGAATTACTTAATATTGAAAGCGATGAATGCTGCCATTTAAATTATCAGCGGAAATCGCTAAACACAAGATAACAGAAAATAAGTAACGGAAATTGTAATTTTAATTTTTAAATTTTAATTAAAATGAATTGTAACTCAGGGTGCGATTAGTTCAGTACCGTCAATAAAAACAAACAACAGTTTTGCCAACCAAGTACCGTCAACAAAAATTACCTTCCTAATAGTGACAATATTCCATTGGATACTCACAAACCTCGCTACTGAGTGCCCGCTCAGCATAATTTCACATACATAGCTGTGATCCTTTAATGCCATAAATTATTGCTCAATAGGCTGTGTGTTTCTTGAAAAGTGGCAAATTGCCAAGCAGTAAAACGTCCAAACCAGCAACAAGTACGAGCGAGTACAAATTAAAGTGAAGGTATAAAGCACAATGCCAGACAGCAAAAAAGGTGAGTGGCTACTAGTCAGGTGGACTTGTACATATGTACATACATACATACCAATAGCATGTGCTGGTCAGCTGCAGACCCTTCATTATGATTATATGTAAATATATACATAGCTAGAAGTACAGTTGCTCATTCTCATACCACCACACATGCTTATATGCGTGCGTGTGTGTGTATGCGTATGAATGCCTGAGTACGCGCGTGCATGTAGCTTAGAAATTAAACTGTAAAAGTCTAATAGTTTAAACTTACGGTTTTGTACCTACACTTTTTTTGTAATTTCTTATTTAGTTGCGGAATATATAGCTGTTAATTATGTATAAGTATGTAAAAGTGGAGCGTGGGATGTGCACAGATGTTGCATGCCACATTGTGCCCTATAAGTGCATATAATTGTTGTCTCTTATAAGAATGCCACCATAATGAATATAAATATGTGAGCAATGTATGTCTATTTGTACATGCTTTGGTTTTTTCAAGCATACATACAATACTATACAAAATCGAGCCATTCTCTACTGGCTCACAGATGACATTTGTTGCAAGAAATTTTATGCGGTTTTTAAAACTGCTGATACGTCCTGTAATAATCCTATCTATCCAGGCATGGGGAACATTTATATATAAATCATTTTCTAAAAGTCAATGCATCGGTACATCGACTAACAAAGAAAAACGTTAGAGACCTCATTTCGTATTGAGAGTTTACAAATTCGAAGTTGAGCGTAGCTGTGGCTGATGCAGTTATTTATGTGTATATGCGAGTTCCAAGAAGGTTCAACTATAAAGAGCGTTTGAGCGACTGGCTTGATTTTTTATCTTCAATTGTACCCTTAAATACAACCCAGAGGTTGTCACGTCGCATTAACTTTTTTTCGCCAAAGACAATTATGTGCAAGATCAGCAGCGCAAAATTTGACAAGAGGTTGCAAAAGTGGTTGGAAAGTTTTGTGAGATTTTTTCTAAAATATCATTTGCAAACTTCAAATAGAAGTTTTAAAATCAGATGGGAACAATTTTGCGAAATAAAATTGCTGCATTGAAAACTCATGAGCCTTCTGGTCACCTGGTATTTAAGAAAATTTCTCCCTAAAAGATATATATGTATATATATACCTCTAAATAGAACAAAATACATTTGTTTGCGTTTAAGGGCTAAGTGGCGAGTTAAATAAAAAAATGTATTATATATGCGTGCAACTTTTTATTGTAATTAGATTTCATGCGGCCGCCGTAGCCGAATGGGTTGGTGCGTGATTACCATTCGAAATTCACAGAGAGAACATTGGTTCGAATCTCGGTGAAACCAAAATTAATAAAAACATTTTTCTAATAGCGTTCGCCCCTCGGCAGGCAATTGCAAACCTCCGAGTGTATTTCTGCCATGAAACAGCTCCTCATAAAAATATCTGCCGTTCGGAGTCGGCTTGAAAAAACTGTGGGTCCCACCATCCCATGGAACAACATCAAGACGCACACCACAAATAAGAGGAGGAGCTCGGCCAAACACCCAAAACGGGTGTACGCGCCAATTATATATATATAATATATATATATATAAAGTCTGAAAGATTTTCAAGGGAAAATATAGATTTCACGCACTTTGGCGGTTTTTCCCCTTGAAAATCTTTTAGAATTTACAAATGTTGCTGAAAATATTGAGTGCGGAACTAAGTTCTCACGGCTTCATTCGGAAAAAATGGTTACAAGTGAATCATTGAAAGTATTGCCCATCGCTGGCTACTACTTTTTCCCATTTTTCTGGTAGATCTCATATACCGTCGCGGTAAAACAATATTTGGGGAATATGGCGGGTGGGGTATGATTTTCCATTTCAGTGTTTCCAGGTAGGTTTTAATGGGTTTGGCAAGGTGAGGCCGAGCGTTGTCATGCTGTAGAATCATTTTTTTCTCTCCGCGTATTGCGCCGCTTTTCGCGCAGTGCTCGGCTCAATCGCATCAATTGAAGTCGATATCGATCCACAATGATGGTTTTGCTTTGTTTTAACAGTTCATAATAAATAACACCAACTTGGTCCCACCAAATACATAGCATAACCTTCGCAGCGCGAATATTCGGCCGCGGCGACGACGTAGAAGCATGATCGGGCGGCCCCCATGACTTTCTTTTCTTTAGATTGCTGTAATGAATCCATTTTTCATCACCCGTCACGATGCGATGAAGAAACCCCTTTCTTTTTTGCCGCTAGAGCAGTTGTTCACAGGCGAAAAAACGGCGTTCAACATATCTTGGTTTTAACTCATAAGGATCCCAAGTCCCCTGTTTCTGAATCATTCCTAAAGCATGCAACCGCTTGGAAATGGATTGGCAGGTAACTCCTAATACTGAAGCAAAGCTCTTCTTGCGTTTGACACGGATCCTCATTGAGCAATTTCCTCCAATTCAGCGTCTTCGAAGGTTTTTGGCCTTCCTTCACGCGGACGGTCGTCAACATTAAAATCACCATCTTTGAAGCGACGGAACCAATCTTGGCACGTTATTTCAGTTAAATCAGGATCTCCATAAACTCTTTGTAGCTCTTGATGCGCTTCAGCCGGCGTTTTTTTTCGAATGAAAGAGGAAAATTAACACTTCCCGCAAAGGACGATTATTCGGCACAAAATCAGACATTTTCACAATACCAAATTTATATGACACTAAAACAAAATTACTAATGTGTCGAAGCAGTTTGTTTAGTATATGTCTATGACGTTTAGGTTATGTTAGAATCAACTAACACACACTGCTGGCGGCATCTATTGACAAACAGCAGGAACTTAGTTGCGCACCAATATTATGTACTGAGTTTTCATCTTTGCACCCCAAGTTGTCACATTCACTCTCAATCTTATGTCTCCTTTTACTATTGTATGATGTTGGTTTCGATTGTTTCTGTAGTTGTAACCTCAGCGGGACGTGCTGCACGTGCTGAGTCAAAAATACTCGTGCGACTATTTTTATAAAAACGCCAACCCACTGTTTTGACACTGAAGTGGATGAAGAGAAGTATTTCGACTTTGAAATTATTTATCCATTTTCACTTAATTAGCCGAGGCTATTTCATTAATAGTTTTCGGGGTATCTATAAAATTTATGACACTAAAATAGGTTAATGCTGTGTAGTAATATTAGTATGAATTAAACATTACTATACGCTTGTCTGCAATAGTACGAGTTTTCCATCTTCAACGACCTCCCACAAATTTGTCTGCTTAAAATAAACCCACAAAAATTGAAGAGGATGACATGGACGACATTTGGTTTCAACAGGACGGTGCAACTTGTCACACTGCCAAAGTTACACTCGAACTTTTGGCTACCGTTTTTGAAAACCGAATAATCAGCCGAAATTCTGATATCAATTGGCCGCCTCGGAGCTGTGATTTAAGCCCGTTGGACTATTTTTTGTGGGTAGCCGTTAATGATAAATGCTATGCGAACCATCTAGAGACGATTGATGCTTTAAAACACGAAATCGAAGTTGCCATTCATGAAATTGGAGCCCAAACAATCGAAAATGTGCTTAAAAATTGGGTTGATCGAATGGCCTACTGTAAAGCCAGTCGTGGCAGTCATTTTCATTCCTAAATGACAATGTTTAACCTTTAAAATAAAATAAAAGTTTGAAAAAATATTGATTAGTTTTTTTTTTTTTTTTATAGCCGATTCAAAAAGCAAATTTTACATGGCCCACCCTATATTAGAACTCGTTTTATGCATGATATTTTTGGTAAATAAACTGAACTTTAACCCACCTGCGAACAGCAGTTGACTTTTTACAAGGAGCTTTTTCATGGCAGAAATACAGTCAGAGGCCATTGCCTGCCGAGTGGTGAGCGCTGTTAGGAACCATTGTTTCTATCGCTTGGTATTTCATGGCCGAGGTTTCGAACCTGAGCAGTACCGACTTCGGCTACGGCAGTCACAGTTGTAGAGAAACAAACACTTCTGAATAAGCTCATTGCCGTCATAATTGATTTTACGCACATAAATTGGGGAAAAGGTGTTTGTCCTTAAATCTCGAGAGGGACACCATGAAACTGTTTTATGAAAAGAATGCAGTGTACTCGTATCCTTTTTCTTATCTCGTAGTTAGCCATATTGCTGAAAGTGTGCAATTTCTTATGGATAGTTTTTAAAACACTTTCCTGGATTTTCTCTATTCTGCTGTTATCAATCTCCTAAAGGGGATGCCATATAAAAGATTTAGTGGTAGTGGTGAAAATAACTTTAAAAAGTTCCTATATCGTGTTCGCGTGTTTAAAATCCGATACAGCCCGAATTTAGATTTTCGCTTTTTGCTCATATTGAAGTACACTTATTTCATTGCGAAAGGATGAAATGCACGCATAAGAACAACAAGACAACTTTTTGGGACATGGTTTTTTCAGTTAATTTGGCAGAATGAATGCTAAATGTATTTCTAAATCTTTCCTTCTCGCCTCTCTTTTGAAATCAGAGGGCTTCAAACTAGGCTTTCTAAAATGTTTTAGAGCTGAATAGTTACTAGCGCTCTTCATCATTAGGTATTATCAGAAGAGTGATTATCAATTGATTTTTGGTTTCGAAAATACGACAAAGATCTAAATTTAACTTCAAATTCTCACAGTCTGCTCGGGGTATTTGGCCAACACTGCGTATACGCAATCAAGCGTTTTTTACCGTTGCATTTAAATCTTACAGTTTTTCATTTTCTTTTGAATTTAAATAAAGGGTGTGTTTTTTAGAGGTTAGGTTTTCAAGATGAAATAAAACGTATATAATTTAATGTTATGGCCACGAATTTAGCTTTATTATAAAGATAAGGGTTTGCCATTATGTTTTAAAAATGATTTCGGGCAAGTGGCCGCCGCGGCTGGCTCGAATAAATTCCAGCCGAGAGGCCCAATTTTCGACCACTTTTTGCAGCAATTGGGGCCGTATGTCAGCGATAACGCGCAGAATATTCTCTTCCAAGACGTCAATCGTCTCGGGCTTATCTGCGTAGACAAGCGACTTCACATAGCCCCACAAGAAATAGTCCAGCGGTGTTATATCGCACGATCTTGGATGCCACGCCACAGGTCCACGGCGCGAGATAATGCGCTCACCAAAAGTTTCCTTCAATAAATCGATTGTTGCGTTGGCTGTATGGCATGTAGCGCCGTCTTGTTGGAACCAAAGGTCGTCCACATCAACATCGTCCAATTCAGGCACGAAAAAGTCATTAATCATGGCTCTATAGCGCTCTCCATTGACTGTAACATTATGGCCGGCTTCATTTTTAAAGAAATATAGACCAATGATTCCCTTTGCCCATAGAGCACACCAAACAGTGACTTTTTGAGGATGTAACGGCGTCTCAGTAATGGCTTGTGGATTATGTTCACTCCAAATGCGACAATTTTGCTTATTGACATACCCATTCAACCAAAAGTGAGCTTCATCGCTGAACAAAATTTTCTTGTGAAAATCGGGACCGGTGGCCATCTCTTTTTGGGCCCATTCACCGAACGTGCGACGCACTTGCTCAGGTTTAAGTCTATTCATTATGAAATGGCAAACCAAACTGAGCATAAATCAAGTGACAGCTGTCAAAAAGACCATCTGCGAAAAAAGTAGTGCCAACTTGAAAACCTAACCTCCAAAAACAACACCCTTTACTTTTAAAGAAAGGAATCTTACTGTTAAATTTTTGAGAAGTGAGTATAGCTACGGTTTTGGTACCTAAGGATTCCGCTTTACAATTTTTCCAACTTGATCGAAGTTTGCCTTTTTCTTCCTTTTTTGTGGCTATTTTTTCCCTTCCGAAACGTAGGAAATAAAGGCATAATTATAATTTTAGATTTCATTAAATATCATTTCATTAAAAATCATTAAATAACTTTAACAGTTAAGATATAAAAAATAATACTTTGCTTACCTTCAATTTCATATCCTGCCCATCATCCTCTTATATACTCTTGTGCATGGATATATAAGTAAATATTTATGCTTAAGGCTAAACTACTAACTAAATCGCTGTAGTTACTTATTCCAAAACATTCAGTTCGTTACCACTTCAACATATGATACATAGTTATTTCGTGGGGTTATGAACCTTTTGCAGTCAACCAAACCAGTTGCATTTCCTTTCTTTCCGCCGTTCGACCAACAACAATCAGATGCATAATTCACAACAAAAGGAAATAAGATGGTCGTGTACAACAATGAAAATTGTACACAAATTTTATTCATTTTTGCTATTATCCTTCCTATGAGGATGCACTCGTCGCTATTCCATTGAACAACTCGCTGCACACAAAAAGAAAGCATTGTAATTTTCGAAGCGGGAAACAGCGCACGGTGAGCGAGGACGGCGGAGTGCTATAAAATTTTAACCATACACAAGTTATGTAAGCATGTGCTGCTCATGTGCATGTATGAGTGCCGTAATGTAGGCAGAAGTTTCATCTGCTTAGCTATGGAACTAGTTCTAGACCACTTCTCGAGAGTATGCAAGCATATTGGTGCAAAATAGTGTGTTCAGTGAGCTTTTGTGTTCATATATGGCGCTCGAATATACTTTGGCATTCAAAACCGCGCTTGTCAAATATTTTTCGAATTAGAGAAATAATGTTTAAAGTGCAGAATTCGAATCACTACAACTCAGTGGGGTCAAAAATGTGGATTAGTATGCTGTATACATAACATAACATAACATAATATAACATAGCATAATCTACGGCTTAACAATTTTGATCATCATCAATCACATACATATACACTTCTTACTTTTTTCTTCACCTTGCAATTCCTATAGGGAGCTAAGACTCCTTTAATTTTGGAAAAATCCTAATACCAATATAAACATATACAAGGATTCAAGGATCTTTAATCGAGGAAATATTTTTCATTGCACGATCAGTGTAAAAATATAACTATAACTAACTGCCTTTTCGCTATGTTAGAAGCAAATAAAATTTCTTCTCGAAAAATCACAAAATTCAATACTTCAAGGGAATAAGTAATTTTTTGCATTACTTTATAACTCAATACAACGCGGAATTACTCAAAACGCATCCCGTTTTAGTGCTTGAGGAGCTCTAATATCTGAGGTGTTAATTATAATGGGGAATTATGCTATGATCATCAGAATGAGAAAGTGTACTGATGGTTTTACCAGCTTTGCTAAATCACTTTTCTTAATGCTTTGGTGTTGTTAATACAATGTTTTGCTCCAAAGCTAAATATTTCCTTTCGCCTGTTTTTGTCTTTTGATACAGCGTAATTATATTCAAGTATACTAGCGATATGTTTTTGAATTGTTTTCTTTGCAATTGATCGCTGTTCGTTTGTGTGAAATACTATACAATAGCGGCCTTGACTGGTCTTGCTGTAGCCCACGCCCCTCTTCCATATTGATGATTTCCGGTTCTATCTTATGAATGACTAGCGTGATATTCATCTTAATAGTGTGGGTCGTTTAACTACTGAGCACACACAACCAACCTCCGATATCCAACAACGGTATCTCACATAAGAGTCTTACCGTGTCAACTCTAAGCATCTTCAAGGCTTCAAATGATCAATTGTTAAACGATATGGGTGAAGCGTTGCACTCTTCGGTTAAAATCTGAGCTCGTTCTACGTCCATTCAAAAAATCACTTGTTCAAGCTGCCTTGGTTTCTCTGCGCTTTCACGTAAATTTTCCGAGCCTCATGCTAAACAAAATATTATCCTTATTGGCTTGGATATGCACATCGATAATTGGGCTGATGTACATTTGTTTAATCTTCTAAGCTTATTAAAACTTATAAGTGAGTAGGCTGTGCTCTTAATTCTCTGCACTACAGCTAATATTGAGTTGCTAAGGTCTACGATGAGTTTATGTTCTCGCATTAATGAGCTCACTACGGGCAGCGCTGCACTATTCTCAATTGAGCACTATACTTGGGTACGTTGAAACAAACACTTGAGGACTCACTTTGGACGCAAGTTTTCAATATTTCAAAATAAAGGGGTGATTAAAAAAGGAAACAAATCGACTCAAATCAGTTGCATACATAAATGGATCTCGCCCTAAACATCGCTACAATGATGTGGTGCTGCGTAGTCTTTAAACTTTCTGCGTTGGCGTCAATGAATATCAAGCGAACTCTGCCAAATCCGGATTCAGTCCGACTTTCTGCGGGGCTATACGTATGCATATGTCTATGTTAAACACAGCTGCTATTCTCTGCTGTTAAATTTAAGTGCACCACTTATTTATTATGCACCTACCACTTGACTTTCTGCATACGTTGATTCTTTGTTATGTTCATGTACTTTTTTGTTTGTATTATTATGATAATGAGAAAATGCACACATTTTCATAATGGAAATTAGGCCAAAGTGAATATATGTATGTATGTTAAGGCTTCCACGTCAGAAAACTTTATAAAGATCAAATTTTTATTTAATTAAAAATTTGAATTTCATTGTAGTGTGCTCAGCTAAATGATTTTATAAAATAATTTGAGCGTGATGCCACAGTCCCACTCAAAATTTCAAGCACTCTATTATTAGCATACGATTTTAATTACTATTTCATTAAATCTGCGAATTTCATTAAAATAATTAGCAGATGAAAAAAGGCCTTGATTATAGACGGTATCCTAAAAAGGAAGAAAATATGATTTGACAAAATAAAGTTTAGTGGCCGTTAATGCAATACAGTTTTTTTTATATTTTTTATTTATTAATCAAACATACAACCATAAGTTATTTTTCAGTGTTTGAGCTCAATTCTAAAGTATTAAAAATAAGATTAAAAACAGAGGTGTTTTAGGGAAAACGATTTGACAAGGGGAAATAGTAGGCTGTAAAAAGGGGATTTAGGAGGAAAAGAACAAGGAAGCATTAGAAAAACATGTGTATTTACGTGCATATTAGCAATTTTTCGGGTAAAGTAATGAATGAGTTCATTGTTAAAGCGCAATGTACTTCGAATGGTTTTAATCTTTTGGGGGATCGGGACGATCTAGTGAATTGAATTTGTTCGGCAAGGTAATTCGGCTCACTAGGCGTAAGGGCCTTGGGAAGCTGTATTAGACATTTTGCTTTTAATAAATCATCAAACTTTATACAAAATATTTTTAATGTAAAAACTGATACGTGATTACGTCGTTTTACACAATAAACATATCTGGCGATGTTGTTGTAGAGGATATTACTACGGCTCAGACTATCACATTTGGCATAGAATTCACATCCATACAAAAAGGGTGGTAACAGAAATGTTTCAGCTGAAATCAGTCATATTTTCATTGGAGTAAAGTGCATTGAAGACCTTGCCTTTTGCAGTGTAAATGTGGCTATTCCACGATAGAGTTCTATTGAAAATTATTCCTAGCACAAGCCCACTTGCTGAGGTGATCTAAGTCAGTGCTAATAATAGTACAATATTGACGGGTACAAAAGGGCAGCTGAAATATAATTGGTCATCATCTGCGTATACATGAATGTCACCATATTTTGATCACACTTTGTAGATCAGGGCCGAGAATCGAGCCTTTAGTTAAGGGTAAAAAGTTAGCTCTATTGTCACCGGCGCAAACAGCACTAAGGTATGTTTTTATTAATTGTAATGCTGTCGATAAGAAGCTAAACAAGTTGCTAAGTTTCAAAGCTAGAAGTTCGTGATCGAAAGCTTTAGAATGATCTAGAAGTGTTAATGCAAATTACGCGATTATTGTCAATGTTGAGTCTGATGCCATCCGATAGCCTCATTATACAGCTTCGCTTGGACAGCAGATTTCGACTCAGAAAAGAATTTATTTGAGCATGCATTATGCGTTCAAGTATCTTGAACAAAAACGGTAGTATTGCGATGGGTCTAAAGTCCCCATTAGATTTACTAATTAGAATGACTTAAGCCGACTTCCAACAATGTGGAAAAATGGGCACAATAAAAAACTGTTTAAGCCATAAGTTACATAGGGCAAAAACTAGGCAATAAACATTTAAAAAAATTGAGGCGAATGCCATCTAGACCAGTCGCATTAGATTTCTTACTTAAGTGTATTTTCTATAACTTCAACATATATATAACTATAACTAATAACAATTATGTAAAAGAGTTTAGCAAACAATTTGCAATTGTGCAAAAGTAACATTTCCAAGCCATCGATGAGGTTGGGTGCTACAGAAGTAAAATACTACTCCTGAACCTGCTATAATATACTTTTTTTCTGTGCACACTTTAACTAATATTGAAGAAAATTGTGTATGCCATTATAAGAGAGGAAAGCATGAAATAAAATATTGATTATACACTCTGCTACAAAACGACACTGCATCTACATTTTGACCAGTTGGGACTATTTTCATGCTTTTGTTTTTAATATTCATTATTTTTATATAAAAATATAGCTAACGAGTGTACGATCTCTTTTTTTATGGGAAGAAAATTTGCGACACTCTCAGAAGAAAAATAAACGGAATTTTAGCAACCTCAAACTTACACTATGTGTATTATAATAAATTTTAGTTGGCTTTAAAGCTGCATTCCAAATTTTTTTCTAAAAACTGAGGAATTGGTACATTTTTGAAGTGAAACTTCTTAGGCGTCGATGGACGAGCGAGAATGGAGAGTAAAATTTCAAGGCCATGCAACGTTTTAGGCATTTTCGTTCGTTCCGTGAGAGAGAAAAAATATATAACGTAGAGGAAAAGGAGAGAGAGAGCTATACCTTATATATATCCTAGATACACTTTGGGCTATTTTTCTTGAGTTCTTCCTTGGGGTTGCTAATTTCTATTAAAAAATAACACTGCCCACTTTTTGCGCTTGTTTGTTTGTGCAAACTTGAGGAAATATATTTTTGGGGCCTACTTTTTGGAGTTATATTTCCTTGGTGCCTACTGTTTTGGGCGTTTTTTGGTACCAATTTTTTTGTCGTTTTTTTTGTTGCCTACTTTTTGGCGCTTATTCCCGTTTCCTGGCTAGTACTTGTGCGTACTATAAAGTGCTATCCATTCCGGCGTCGGATTTATTGGTATTGCCTTGCGGTAATTTGTGCTGTTGCCGCGGTCCTGAGATCGCTGCATTTGTGCGGGTGATTAACGCTCGGAGTAGTGCGCGTTGTTGCCATGGTTTGTGTCCGGTGTTTACCTACACCGTTCGACTGTTCTCCGTTTTTTGTAAATTTTGTCTATTTGTATTCTCTGCAAATGTTGTGAATTTATTAAGACATATATTCCTTCTCTCTCTTTCTCTCATTCTCTCTCGGGTCTCTCCCTCTTTCTTTGTCTGCCTTGAAAGTTTCACTTCAGCTATGTGTACTACGCTACACGCACATTTTTTTAATTTTTGTACAAAATTTTATGATTGAACTGGTTAGATTTTTGCTGACCTATACTTTAATAAACAAATAATGAATATTCAAACAAAAAAATGAAAAATATTCAAACCCGGTCTGCTGGCCTTTTATTGGGTATTTTATTATTTATACATATTATAAAGAAGTTGATCTAATTTTTAAGATTTGAGTACAAAGTATCTTGACATTATTGACTAAAGAAAGCAAACACATGGCATAAAGGCAAACTCGTCTAAACTAAATAAAACTCAATACTCTCAGTTTTGCTCTCTATTTTAATATCTTGATTGTAAATTTATTATTGTAAATATACGCAATTATGCAATCGAGTCAAGAGCATAGACAAATATTCATTGTATACAGGTGTACATAAATGTATTGCTTGTAAAATGTAATTCTAGTCATAAGCTGCATGCAATATAATTGCCGTTAGAGTAAATCATCAGCTGTTATTTGACAATTTAGACAATTATTACCTTGTCGCTTTATCATCTGGTCAGTGCACATTTGGAATGACCTTCTTTGTATCTACTTATATATTTATGTGTCTGCCTAAAGAAGATGCTATATATATGTATGTATACACTATAAAGCCTTGGCTGAAATATGTTTGGTATAATTATTAACCATGGCATCAAATATTCTATAAGCAATTCATAAGCCGACTTCTATATGACTTAAACGCCAATTAGTTACAATGCAATGCTGAACTTCCTCAAAAACAAATCTTGAATATTCTGTGCAGTGAATTTGTTGTTATGACATATTTTCTTATTTTTGTTTAAAGAGCATTTAATTGCTGTGTGTTTTTTACATATGTAAATTTTTTTATTTGCCATCTTGGTTTGTGCATTGCCTGATGCGTGTAATAAAGTGAGGTTGAAGTGTGCAAATTAAGTGTAGTTACATAAATTGTACATTCCAAATTCTTACATGGATTAATTGGGCATAAATTGTATACTAACATGGGACAAATATATTTTCTCCGCTTTCTAAGTTGAATAATTTAAATTTCCTATGTATTTGAGCAAACCTCTAATAATGCGTATTGCTACGATTTCTTCTCATATATATATAAGTATATGTCTCAAACCCATTGTAAGCCTCTTTTTAATAAATATATGCCATACAATGTATGCATGTTTCAAAGGCAATGATCGCCAAAGAACTTGTTATGCCAAGTTCTAATATAAGTTTATTCCTACCGTTGACGTAGTTGTCGGCCGCTGTACTCGAATATGTTGGTTCGAAGCCCCGTCTAGCCCCGTTGGTTGTAGGCGTCTAAATTTGTGGAAACCCAACAAGATGTGCACACCACGAATTGGGAGAGGAGCTCAGCCATATACCCCACAAGCGATGTAAGCGGCAATTCTACAAAAAACATAAAAATTAATAATAAAATAGTTCGAATGCATTTTTCCTTTATGTAAATTACACCACCTTTCAAACAACCATAATGTGACCCAAAGTAATCATCAGAAAGATTTATAATTTTTGCAAACGGCGCACATACCGGTATTTTGATAATCTAGGCGGCCAAAACTATTTTAACGTTTTTTACAGTCTTAAATACTTTTATTCATCATCATTTAGACAATGGACTTTTTGTGTTGAAGTATTATATTATTAACCCTTAAATGACCGTGGTATCTTTAAAGATACAACCATTTTGTACTAGAATAAATAGAAAAATTTTTTTTGGGTATTTATAGGTTAAATTATATAAAATAGACATCATTATTAATGTTTTAATTATTTATTATCAAATGCCAAGTTTCACAGAAGGTATCAAATAAAATATATTATTTGAACCAAAAAAAAAAAATATTTAATCCAATCAATAATCTTACGTCAATAAGAACTAAAGCAAAATGAAACAAATTAAAGGAAATAAATTAAAAATTTTCATTATCTGATGAATCAGATTCGTTAGGTTGGGCCGGAATGAGTAAACTTAACGTTTCCGGTAAATATGATTTTAATTTTCCTCGTTTCACATTTCTAGTGCTGCTAAATAAAGGGTCTGAACTTAAAAAAAGTCGATTAAAAATGCCTCTATTGCAGTTTTCTCGGGAAAATTTTCTTGCGAAGTCTTGGCGGTATGTTCTAGTGCATGTAATTCTGATAGATTCAGTAGGCGGATACAATTCATTTTTTGCTTTTTGAATAAGTGTGTAGCAGGGAAAATTTTTTTTACATGTGTTCCTTATAACTTCGTACTGCTTGCATTGGTGATAAAGAGTGGATTTCTTTCTTCCTAGTGCTTGAAAATGCCTTTTTGTATTTTGTCGCACGTATCGGAGAGTTTTGATTGTCTTTTAATACTTTAAAAGCATCTCTCTTTCCACTTTTGATTAACTCTATTGAAGCAGCATGCATAATAAAGTGTTTGTCCTTTACTGTAGATCTGAGTTCTGCAGTTTTGCGTCTTTTAGATCTTTCACCTGAGTCACTGAAATGCCACATCGTTTCGGTATTGCTACAACAGTTAATTCAAACCCTCCTTCCAACCAAGACTTGTACTTTGATAGGAAAACATCTTCCTTTTTATGTACTTGTAGCCACTTTTTCTTGATTTGTGATTTAAAATGTGAAAAATTGTGCTTAAGTGCTGATATCTGTTCGTCAGAGTATTTTTCACTTGACAAAAGCTCCTCTTGTAAAGAGTTTAATGTTTCGTCCAAATTTGGTAAATTCTGAGCTTGCATCCGGTCGAATAGGTATTTTCGAGTCACAATTCGAACCCCTGAAGTGCCTTGAGAACCTTAAACAAACCAAAAAATAACAAGTATAGAAAACGCTTTTAAAAAAAACTGTTCCATGAAACTTTTGAAATTCCACAATTAATTAATCTACGGTTTTCTGCGGCTAATTCTACTTTATTCTACATCTCAAAGCATATGTACACAATCTGAAAAAAAAATTCAAGCTTGGACGAACTTGGAAGTATAACTTTCAGCTTAACAAATAAAAAAAATATGTGTAAAAAATGCACTATTTCTCCTTATACGGAAGTCAATAAATTACGTTATTAATGAACAAAATCTATAAAATATTTATTAAATTTGGAAAAAACATACATATGAAACTTAAATTTCCATCATTAAAACGAGACATATAACTTTAAATAAGTTAACTTTACTTTTTTGAAGATTTGTTGCTTGCCGAACGCCGAGCGAGATATGTGTAGTGTGATAAGCAATGAACTTTTGACTGCCAATACGGTGGTAGCGCACGCGACGAAAAAGCGCGAGAGGGGGTGGAGTGAATACTCTATTGTGTTATCTTTCTATTTAATTCATTATTAAAATCAATTAATGCATTTTATAAAATTGACTTTTGGCCGCCTAGATTATCAAAATACCGGTATGTGCGGCGTCGTACCTCAAACATATTTGACACTTATGAACAAGACAGCTGCAGTATACACACAGACAAACAATGGAGTGTGCAACTCTGTAAGAGTGTGGAACAATTGTGCCGATTTTATCGACCAATAATCGGTCGGTGGTGTTGGTGCAGCTTGAATATCGGTTAGGTGCTTAAACTAAAATCATACCCGGTCTGGTCGTTCTAGTCCGGACTGGCGAAAATATCGAAATGAAGATTTCCATCACTCAAAATAATTTTTTTTATTGAGTAAAAAAGTTATTCACAAACAAAATTTGATAATTAATTTTGTGGCACCTTTATTTTTTATGGAACATTTTTAGAAGGAAGAGGCTTTCAATATGTTTGAGATATGAATATGAGAAGAAATCGTGGGGATATGAATTAATATTGCTTAGGGTAATTAAATATACACGCATATTTGTGTACAAGGGTCTTATAATTTTATTCACTAGACGGTTGGAAATAACAGCATAAAGGTGTTGCGATAGATATAGACATATATATATAAATACTTAACCATGCCTGTCCATCTGCTCGCCTGTACCTATGATTATTCCAAAAACAAATTAATATATAATATTTCAATGAAGCTTGGTACGCAAGTACTAAGTACCAAAATAGTTTGGTATTAAAAAAAACAATCGTTCAATAAACGCCCAATTTCTATACAAAGATTATTAAAAAAAAAGATACTTAATACTTCTTTATAAATGAAGTAAAATTGCTCAAATATGCACAAATGATGAACCCAATGATATAAATACGACGCAAGTGAAAAAAAATTGAAAAATGGAGTTATCTCGATAACGACTTAATGAAACTCGCTAAAACTTGGTATAGGAAATATTAGGTTAGGTTTTTGTGACGGTCGGCTTAGAGTAACCAACTCACTTAGACATGTAAGCCAGTTGTGGCACCACTGTTTGCTGTTTATTTTTTCATTGAACCAGTTACACTCTTATGCGACGTAGGATAGGTTTCATTCCAACACCGAGTAGTTCTGTAAGACAGTCAAAATGATATTTTCCTAACAACATTGTTCTACTCATAGCTAAGGCTGGACAATTACTCTTTCTTCCTCTTCCGCAATATTCATTAGAAATTATTCCTAGAGTAGAAGAGTGTCTACCCAACAGTCAATGACCGGTGACACAAGCCACGACCTTCGAGATGTTCTCTCTTAAGAGGTTAAGCAATTCTCCTAATCTTTTCTTATCTATTTGCGTCCAAATTAGGCTGGTTGTAACGCTTGTACTATCTTATCTCCATGACCTATGGGCCTCCTGGAGAATATTATTTATTGTTATTCTAAATTTGCAAGTAAGAAGTATTGCGCTCCACATTATTTAAGCTCAACGTTAATATTATTGAGATCGGATAAAACCACGCCAACTTTTTATTTATTAAGACCAAATTTCCATCCGTCCACCTGGTGGAACAAGCTTTAACTCAATTGGCTATTTTGTTTGACTCCAAACAGTCAGCCCAAAGTAAATTTCACTAAAATGTGCGCGGGTATATATACAGCTCGTTCCGAACCGAATTTAACCTTTCTTACTTAATTTAAGCCTGTTCTTTGTGTTTTTACCTGTTATTTTGACGCAAATTATTTTCATATTATTGAAAAAAAGGAAAGCGAATATTTTTAGAAAATTGTGGAAATAGATGAATATATTAAAATAGGGACGCTTTTCTAGCATATTTTAATAAAACGTACTATAAGCTAAGTAACAGTTCAGTTATAGCTGGCTTAAACAAAGCGAAGGCAAAACGAACTGGAATGCATTTAGTTCATATCTAGCAATAAATAAGATAACTTCGATTAACTTCAAAATAACTAACTTTAAGTAACAGAGTCAGGAAATTGACTGCTGTCAAGGGCATCGCCATATTGCAAAAGTCAGTTGGTTACAATAAAAAAAATCCAAGAATCAACCGCGTCTAATTGCGAAGTAGTTAGATTAAAGTGCTTACATTAAAAGTTAGCTGAATTACTGACAGGGTATTGATAGAGCTTTTTGTGATATCGGTAAGTATGTGAGTGTGTGCCATAGCGCCACATTTAAATACGAATTATGTCCAATACGTAAATATGCAAAAATACGAACAAGTCCCTGTTGAACATTTATACTTTGAACATTTATACTTACATAGTTATAATTTGTCTGTATGTGCGCCGTATTAAGAATACCTCTATTTATTTAGTACTAGAATAATAATATCTATGCATGTGTGTAGCAAAGAAGGCATTTTCTCTTGCCAACTTGTAGCATGCCAGCTGTTATGTGCGTCCATGTTATGATCTCAAGCCGTTATACCGGCTGCCGCTCTATCAGCTACATAACTTCGTAGTTATCAATGTAAGCATACATATAATATAATACTCGTGTGTAGACATACTCGTGTATGGCAATAAGTTAAAGTGTATATGGGCTTGTATATATGTAGTTAAGTGTGCATATGTATGTACATACATACGCAAGTAGTGGTTGAGACAAGGCGTATGTTGCTTGGAAACGCTATTGCTACACTTCATATTCAAGTGATTTACATTTTAAATACTCTCTCTCACACTCTCTTCATTTTCTTTCAATGCACCATTGTATTTTCAGATATGACAGCAAAGCATTCAAGAGGATTTCTTCATTGTAAGTCAACTATTTCCATAAAAAATTTATTTAATAAAAAATAAAACGGCCCTTGGGTATTTACTATGTAAAGTAGGTGAGACGGTTATCTCAGTAAGCACATGCATATGTGTGTGTATGCCTACTATGCGCTCATTCTTACATGACTACTAAAATATTTATACAATTTATACAAACATACACATATTCAAAGCATGATAAAATTTAACAATTTCAATTTTCTCACCCTTTTCAGGAAATAAATTTTACCGAACTGCAATATTCGTCACTTGAAGCTTTTCCTTAGTAATTTTAAAGTATTTTCTCATTATTCTGCTTCTTCTTTGTCAATAACGCTGTAACAGTATTTTGATCTTGGCATACCACGAAGTGTGAAAGCAATTTCTCAATTTCAACGAGAATAATTCTTGCTTCACTAAGATTTTCATATATTATTGAACTGTTGATGTTAGTAGCATTACCATATCTGAAGGTGATAACTTTGCTCATATAATTCGATCATCTCATGATAGATCTAGGAAACGTGCAGTTTCTCCCACGTTAGATGACAAATAGAGAGACATTAAATGAGCTGGGGCATGCAAATAGGTAATTGTGGGATGAAGGCTCTCCACAAATGCAGCACATAACGCATGGGCTGAAAACTCCCAGACCTAACAAAGAAAACACGTTTTTAATTCAAAATTAGTTTTATTCATCAATCTAGAACAACGAAATTACTCCAGCGCCGCTGTAAATTTCAATATCACTTTTGTAGAACGTTTATTCTTATGCCTTCAGCGATAACCTCTTCAATCGAGCAAAATTTCTTACCGGCGAGCATTTTTGTAGGCTTGCGAACAGCCTAGTCGCTGGGAGCCAAATATGTTGGACACAGTAGATGTGAGTTAACCGCCATCTTCTTTTTATAATTATTATGGCATTGATATATTATGCATCTGTGCCGAATCCCATTACTCTACGAAAAATGGTTTCAAAACTATGCAATATTAAAAACTGGTCTGCATGGGAGGCGCGACGCCTCATTTACTAATATCGTCTACTTCGTTGCGTTCTTAAGGCATTCATATTTTATACATCTCTGTGAATTCATAATACTCTGCGATAAATGATATCGAAACTATACGAAATAGGTTTATATGGGCATTGTATTAGGGACTAAGTGCCGATTTACACACGGAGACATCTGGAATGGAAACACTGGAAATCCTCTTTTCATGCTCTATTCGCAGTCACACGGATAAAATTGTTTTCGGCAATATTTTGACGTTTACTACTTTACCACCTTCTGGTTCGGATATAGGTATTCTAAAACCTGCTAACATGTAAAGCGGTGAACGCCTGCAACAGTTTCTTAAATATTTCAATGAAGAATGCAAACTGATTGAATAAATTTATTGGTTTTTTTATTTACATTTTTGTACTTGCATAAAAAGAAAATTAAATTAAAAATACTTCATATATGAATAATTAACTTAAAATTAACTTGAGCACCTAGAAATGGGGGAAAAATTAGAATTCAACATAAACATGCTCCATAAGTTTTTTAAATTATACCTACTTTACTAGCAAAATTCATCCTGCATTTCTCAAACAGTGTTGTGATGTTTGCCATCGTTGATTTATTCCCTTTCATTGAAAACCAACACAGAATTTTCCCCCACAAAAGAAGAAAACGAATGAAGCAGCTGTCGAAAATTGCTTTAAGGTTGGAAATTCGAATAAGAAGCGCAAAAGTATCGCCAGTACGGGAGACGAAATCCCTTCTCTCTTCCGCGTCCGTCCTTCTCCCATAAACAAAATGTTTCCCTTCCAAATGTTTCCCTGTGTAAATGGGCACTAATACAGATGTTTTAACAAAAACTATAGTAATAATCTATCACTGAACCAATTACACCAGACTACGTAAGATAAAGGTTTGAGGTGCTTTGTTCCTCCTAGAAACAAGAAAATATATAACGTAAGAAGAAGATCAGTACTTTATAATCGAATTCAGGAAAAACTACGTGATGTCAGTCCAAAAAATAAAGCACATCTTAACGCCATACTTCAAAAGCAGCTCATTAAAATTAAATTTAAAATAAAGTATGAGGTATGCAATGCAACTGAAAGGACGTGAGTTAGCCAACTGGGCGAGGCTTTCATAAAAACAAAACTGAACTTTTTGTCTAATATACAATTTTTGGAATAACTTTTAAATAAAAACAAGTTTACACTATCAAGTAAAATTCTACTAAATGCGTCACTATTTATATGAAATATATATAGAACTGGAAAACAGCTGACAGAAATTTACATCTGTTGGCCAGCCGTTAGAATTTCTGAAACAAGACCATTTGGTTTTTTCGTTTAAGTCTCGGGCATTGCTCATCTGGATTGACAAGTTGCCGAGCCTCGGGGTTGTTATGTTTTTCGAGCCTTTCGGTAGAGCTGCATGTGTATGTTTGACAACTTCTGATACTGATGACATCTTGTGATCACGATGTAAATCAGAATTCCTGCGTATCTTATGAACTTGTTTTGAAATCGTTGAATTTTTTCAGGATGAGTTTGTTTGGCTCAGCCCCACAGCTGTATCACACAAGTCCACATGGGTTTAAATACTTGGTTATAAATTAAAGGTTTGTTTTGTATGGAAAGGAGGCGAAATTCTTCCAGTAAGCCAGTTTAATTTGTGCATTTTGAGTTTTAATTCAGCTTGTTTTATTTGAACGTGCCAACAGAGTTTGGCAGAAGCGTCATTCCTAAGTACTTCGCAGTTTTGGAGTATAGAATTTGCGTGCCTGATATGTATATAAGACGATATTGATTTTTTTTAAATATTCAGCTGCCTCTTACACAGATCGTCGCATATTCATTTCTCATTGCGATATTTTCTAATAGTCACTAATAAGGACTAAGGACTGCTGCCTGAATACTGGCAATAAAACTCTCAAATATGGTGTGAAGGTCTAATCAATTAAGTTCCGTATACTTTTTTGATCACCAACGTGCATTTATTGTATATATTTACATATGTACATTAGGGAGTATTGGCATATTGGTGGTTGGTATTGGTATATGTATATGTATATATGTCCTGACAGACCATTGTAAAAAACTTGAGAGTAAAAACATCGATGTTATCTGTTTACATGATTTTCAGTGGAAGTGGAAAATTTTACAACATATGGGACATTCAAATTCTACAATTCTGCGGTTTAAAATAACACATGGGTTGACATGTCAATAGCAAAATTTAACATGGTTTTACTTGTACATATGTATATCCTTGCTTACATATAGGAGGACATAACATGCATATATATAATACATATGCGTAAATGTAATATATGCAAATTTCACTGAACCCCAAGTGATTCAATGCGTCAATCGACTTTACATTAGTTGTATTAGAAATTTACGAATGTACAGTACCACATATTCGTATAAACGCACTCTTAATTCTAATATTGCACGTACTACCTTCTTTGTGTTTGCTCAATGCATTGCTTTTGTTGTTATACTTAAATCGTTGTATTATAAATATCATACCAAAAACAAGAACACACTCGTATAAACGCATTAACTTAATTTTTAGTATAGATATAGTACGGAACTTGTTTTTATTAATAACTTCAAAATGTAAAAATGTACGCGTCAAATGTTCCAAAGCTCTAGTAAAATCTTATGCTAGCGTCCTTGCGCTTTTTGTGCATAAATTTCGTGCGATATGCACCGCTAGACGTTCTCCATCGGATTTAATTCGGAACTGTATGCATTCCACTTCATAAGCGGAAACGTGAATAGCAGCGTTATTTGTTGGAAAATGCTGTGTTCATTCTTTTTATCATCCAAAAATGAGTATCACCCGATAAATTCGTGTATATTTTAGAACTAATTTTGTTCGACACATAGCAAAAATTTGCTTTTCCTCTTGATAAAGGTGCCACACTATAACGTTGCCACCACCAAAGTTTATTTTAGACATACGTACGTCGTTGTTACGCAAATCGTACCAATAACAAATGCCCGAGTCTAGACCATCTAGGTTGAATTTTTTGTCATCGCAGAACCCAACATTTCCCCATTCAGTTTCCCATCTGTGGGGTTACATGTGTGGATTTTAAATTAATTTTTTTCAATATTTCAAAATTATAGTATCTTAAGAATATACTGTAAAATTTTCATGGGGTAATTCCCAATGTTACATATATCTTCTACAGCCCATTAACTAACGGAGCGGCTCCCTGTACCACACACTTTAAACTCATTTTTCTCGAAACTACTTTTTCCGGCACGGTCTGCATGATAGCTCATACAGCTTTTAATATTTTTAATGCGGTTTTTATAAAGCACTCGAAAGTGTTTTTCTATAGTGTGTCCAGCCGGATTAGTGATATTTTTATTAAAAAATTTTATAAACAAAATTAAAGTATGACATTTATGACGTAAAACGCATATTTTATTTAAAACGCCGTAAATTGCAAAATTTTTCGAAATTCAAAAATGCGGCGCGACAGACTTTAACTACAATTTTATTTTACAATAATTTTTTTACTTTTTACAGATCCATCAATATTTCAACGAGAAATGATGCAGACCGTGGAGCAACTTTTTTTTCATTCTTTGAGTCACGTGATTTTTTATATACTAATATTTAGAAAGAAAAATAATATATATTATATTTATTTCTTTAAATTTAAGTACTAATAAACTGTGTATACAATTTTTTAATTTTATTTCTACTGTTATCTCTTTTAAAATGCAGGTTTTTGTTTTAGCGCATTTTTGGCGCTGCTGAACGTAGGTAACCCCTTAATGTGTGCGATGTGTCTAGTTGTCACTAGAAGACCCAGCTACTCTTTTATTTGAGTCGAATTTATAAAAACTTTTCGTCGGTTCCTTTTTAATTTGATTTATTTGGTGGTTAGTTAGTTTTTTATTGCATTTCTTTGTTTTGACTTTCTCACGCCATAATATTG